>JAHDVE020010442.1:0-107605 GCA_022606495.2 Halesus radiatus
GAATGGTAAAATAAAAAAAAGATTTGATTGTGAAAACTGTTTATGATAAATACAATAATCAAATAAATAATAAATTATTTAAAATAGAATTATATATATATATAAAATAAAATAGCTGTGCACTTAAATGTAATATTATTTCTATAATTTTTTAATGAGAAGCATCATATTGTTAACATTAAACTTTTAGGGAAGTGCTTCTCAACCTTGTTTTTGTAATGCCTCACTTCATCGCTTCAAAATTTTCTTCCCATTCTCTTTTAAAATAAATGTAGACATCTACCCATTAAAAGCATCATTTAAAAAAGGCTGATGCAGTACTTCTCTTCTTAGCCAATACGGAAAGATATATCTCAAAGTCGAAAAAGTTTGTCAGTCGTCAAAAAATGGTTATTTACCAATATTCTTTCACTAAATGCCGTAAAAACAAAAATACATTAAATACGGTATCACCAGAAAGGGTCAACCTCTGCCAAACATAGACCTGTTTCTGCATAAGTGTGTACATACTTCATCGAAGGCGTTAAATTATATACGGTATCACCAGAAAGGGTCAACCTCTGCCAAACATAGACCTGTTTCTGCATAAGTGTGTACATACTTCATCGAAGGCGTTAAATAAACTAAATATGTAGGGGTCATAAATGATACAAACTTACTTCGGACAATTTAAGGGGCTTAATGATAAAAGAGTCAACATTTCAGAAATATAAATATGTATTTTTTCATATAGGTATTAGAGAACCACAAATTTCTCCAGCTGATTTCATAGCTTTTGAATGGTCTATGCTTCAATAGAGCAATGATCAATATTTCACATTTGTCTCCTACGGGTAACTTAATATCTTACTATAGACCTACTTGGAAGCTGGAATATCAAGTTAAAAACAATACAAATATTTGTATACATTTCTCAAATATTCGTCTGAAACCAATTTGGTGCGGGTTGATCTACCAATTTATTGTTTAACGATTAATGAACAAAATTAGTTAGACTCCGGTAGTTAGTCTACTATTTTGGAAAGTAGCGTAAAACATTAACCGAAAATTTATTTAGGGCAATGAATACATATGAACAATTTTTATTTGAGTAATGAAAACGCATAAACTTTAATTAGCGCGGTGACTTAATATCTAGTATGTTTGTTCCGTGATGTTTATTATTGTGTTTATATTTACATTACGATATCTTTCCACTCTTCTAATTTGTCACAAAGGTCGAAGACGGACGCATCGGTTTTGCGGATTTTTTCAACGAGGTGACACATTCACCTGCTGCCGGCCGGTTTCCGCAATATTGTCTGACTCTATATACGAGTCGGTTGTGCGCTCATGCCCAAATACGAACACATATGTTAGAATATTAAACTTCATTTCTAAAATAAAGAAAAAGCTTTATTATATAAAATAAAGAAAAAAACAACATGCAAAATAATATCGATCCGTTCCGACGAGGAACAAATAAATTAATGTAAGCTTCAAAGGAGATCAATATCTCCGCATTGATAAAATTAATTGTTCGTATTTGAACGGAATATTAATTCCCAGAATGTTATAATTGAGTTCTCTTTTCCGTTAGTTTGTCCACAGTTTTTCACATCAAATAAAATATAAATTATGTCCAAATTTTTTTACATGCATGATTGTTTAATTAATTATAATTATATATGAGAACCCACATAGGCACTGCTTGTGTTGGGGTAATGTGAGCAATTTGAGTAAATAAGAGTACTAGAATATTTATTATTTAAGTATTGTAACAGCAAGAAAGTACAATATTTAATGAAAATTTTAGGATAATACCATAAGTAAGCAGGTTTTTTCTGTTTATAATTAAAACATGTTGAAGTTACAGTTAAAGTAAGCAGAAAGAAATAACAAAGTTTTTATAGAAGTAATGTTTCAACACCTAGATCATTCAGCCATAATTTTACATCATTTCAATAGAAAGATAGTTTATTTGTCGTTTGATTTCTTTTGTTAAAGGTATTAATTTAGTGTACGATTGAGTAGAATAAAACACGCTGTTAGACTTTTTACGAACACGATTTAAGTTCTATACGATTTTTTTCTAAAATTTCACTGACATATTTCAAGGTTTGTAAAATAAATAGTTTACGGATATTGAATAACTTAGATTCCTTGTATAATACATCAGTTGAATATGTTTTATTTATTATATATTACTTTCATAATAACTTTTTGAGTAATTCGTAGAGTGTTACGTAACGAAAGGATGGTCCTGAGTTGAGTTCTAGCTACTCGTCTCAACAAATAAGCTGGGCAAGCAATTGCAACATTTCCCGCCATAACTAGCCAATCAGGTAATTTAACGCTCAAATTAAACCAATCAGATCATACATTGGCCTTGTCCGATAATAAAGCGGGAGGAAGTGACGCCAGCGCCACTGCGGCTTGGCGGCCGCTTCTACGTCCCACGCTCTTTACTTTCCGTCCTGACACCAAACTGCCAACAGCGTTTCTGAAAAGAGGTCGCGACCAGAGGCCATTTTGTGTGACTAATCTGTTAGGCAACGTATTATGCATGCGGGTTGAAGCCCGTAGCTAGTCGTGCCGTTTACTGCAAACCACCCAACAGGGTGACTTGCCAGTCAAAGCAGCCACTCTGTTCACCAGTCCCCAGATGTAAGCTGATTCTGAATTTCCCCTTAATGTGTTGTACTAGCCTTTGTCATACTTGCTATTCCCGGTTAGAGATTTAAATCAGAAAGAGAGAATTTTACGTTAAAATCATGTCTAGAATTGGACTTTTCTACTAACTACTCGATTGTTTCTAACCTACTATGTTTGTTCTACTCATACAATAAACTCTGAGATAGAAAGCACTTCCTCGCCTCATTTAACTTAGCTTAGAAACTACCTCAAACCCAATTATAAAACTGTGGTCGATTCACTGCCCTGAGCGTGAGAACCTTTTGCTGCTGCCGATCTTAGCTAACCAATGTCTGGACCAGACTTCTCATCTAAGAGGCCATCTCCAGGGTAAGTCCTACCGGTATAATTGTCTCCCATAACATTCCCTTGAAACCTAACCTTCCTCTTTCCCATCTCCCTTTCCCCCATTTTTATAATAAGAGCATTACTAAATGCATCAAGCGCACCTCCCCATCCCATTATACCGTAAATGATGGATGATTGCACTAGGGAAAGGTTAAGTCTGTAGAAAATATACGTAAGGTCTCTTAATTCCGAAATAGTTTATTGATCTGAGTTTGCCAATTCTGATTTGTGTTAATAGATATACCCTAATAATTTATATTTTCAACTAGAATGAGTTTATTGCACAGTGAGTATGTTACTTGATTGCAATTAGCATTGTGTATTCTGAGTTTTAGATTATTGGGAGGTTTTTTTTAACGTTTTTATAAAATGTTAAATAAAAAGGTTTACGAAGTAGAGTTTGTTGCATATTAGCCATATTGAGACAAACGCGATATGATCAGTTGCTTTAGAGAATATTTCAAGCCAAGAATTTCCATTTTCTGTGGCGTAAGAAATAATTTTTTTTCGTGATTTTAACATTACATAAATCATTTATATAGATTAAAAACAGTATCGGCCCAAGAGCAGTTCCCTGCGGCACACCACTTTGTATCTGCGATTCAGAACTACCAATATTACCAATTCTTGTTTTTTTGCTTTCTATCTTTAAGATTGGTGATTTTTGTGAGAAGTTTTGGGGTCTCTTTTTTGGAACCTAAACAATTTATTTTTCTAATGAGTATATTCGAGATTTACGGTATATAAAGCTTTTCTTAAATCTAAGAATATAGCTAGGCATTTTTTTTTTTGTTAGCCCTATATGTGTATATGTTTTTTGTCAAATCGTATATTACAACTTTCGTTCTTTTCAGAAACCAAACAGATTTTCTGAGAGAACTTTGTATTTTTCTAGATATTTCATTAATCTACTTTTTAAGACTTTCAGAGGTTTGGGACTAAGGAGATGGGTCTGTAATTATTTAAATTATTTTTTTCACCAGATTTGTGAATTGGAAATATAATGGAGATTTTGAATTGTTCTGGATAATAACCCTTCAAAAGAAAGGTTAAAAATATGTTTCAAAGGAATGAAAATATGTCGTTGTTTTTTTTTTAATGTATTGCACGATGTACCATCTGTTCCCTTAGAATTTGATGTTTATGACCATAAATGCATTGCTATTTTCAATTTCAATTATTGTGATAGGTGGAAGGTGTTCAATAGAATTATTTGAAGTACAATATATTTTTGAACAACTTCACAGACAAAATTAACAGCGTCTTATGATATTTATTAAGAATTTATATTTTTAAGCAATTGTTTATCATATTATTTGCCATATTGTCAGCACGCGACAGTTGATTTTTGAAGCGACACGTCTTCCTGCCGTTAGCCCAGGGTCTGTTGCTGGCCGGCGCTGGTTATGATAATAATAATTTGATAATATGCATAACGCTGTTTTTATCGGACAGCCCGGGCCGGTACCGGTATAAATCTGACACATTGCATATATTGACATACAAATTGGTACCGGCCGAAGAAAACCAGCTAACAAAACTACAATTTTTTCTATTACGAGTTTTCTAATTGACCGCTGATAAGTAAATTTGCAGCATTTTAACCTTACAATTTTAAAACGAAAAAACTGTTTTTCCTAATTCCTGTTGTGAGAAAATAATACCTTTAAAATTAGATATGTGGACCTTTGTATATCCAGGTTTCAGGACTAATCAGCTTTTAAACGACAAATCACGCAAAATCCAGGAAAACTTAGGAAAAAGATTTCTATTGCGATGATTAATTATAAAGCTTAATGTAACTGATATTAATGCCATACCGGATCACACCCTCGAGACCAGGGACATCAAATTCTCGCTATTCACGTCAACCGCATCTCTCCAAACCTATTATATTCATAAAATAATATATCTAGGTCGAATACGGTTTAAAGTAAAATCACACGATGGTGTAAGCGATTAAGCGATTGTCCATGAAAAAAAGATTTAGTGAAAGAGCGATTCTTTCAGCGAACCTTTTCAGCCTGCGTTGTGGCGGGCTGTTTCTATATCCACGTTAATGAGATTAAAGCCATCAGTGCGTGGAATAATGACATGAATGCCGTTAGTCACCGCTCCCTCCATTCTTTCGCAGATTTCATCTCTTTCTCGAAATTCATTTCCCTCTGACCTTCGCACTTCTCCTGTCATCTCGCCCCAGACCGCTCTTTTGTTATTGTGAAACGATTTCTGGCTTTATGTCTATTTACGGTGGCGAATCCTTCATTAAATGGTGAATTATATAATCATAAATATATATAAAGAATCAAGCGGTATCTTTCAGTGTAAACACGATTTTTAGCGCTCCATTGAACCAACTAAACCAGAGAATCTCAAACATATTTTCTTCACACCCCCCACTTTAGTTAATTATGTATTTCCTGACTTCGACTGTCTCGATATTCGTAGATGCTTATTAAGTTATTTTTATTTTATGTAAATCAAACTTAATAAAGTTATTATTAAGTTCTGCAAGTATTCATTATTTTGCCAAGCCATTTGAAGAATGTGGTTAGGCCACATTGAGACGAAATACTATTTGTATGTTATTTGAAATGATATATTAATATTTTCGGAAGATACCGAATTACTTACCCGAAAATAATTGTCACAATTAAAATTATCGTTTCTCCGAGGGACTTACTTATAGTTATCCTGTTGTCTCCAGTTTTAATGACGAAAGTTTTTTTTAAATTATTTTATTATGAAGCGAATGCTATTTATGGCAATGAGTTTAAATGTGTTTGGTAAATCCCTCAATTATTTTATTATTACGCGACTGCTATTTATGGCAATGAGTTTAAATGTGTTTGGTAAATCCCTGAATTATTTTATTATTACACCACTGCTATTTATGGCAATGAGTTTAAATGTGTTTGGTAAATCCCTCAATTATTTTATTATTACGCGACTGCTATTTATGGCAATGAGTTTAAATGTGTTTGGTAAATCCCTCAATTATTTTAAGGAATTGTAATGTTTAGGTTTCCTGAAAATACTGAGTAGTGGTAACGTTATATTCAAATAATTTGTTTTATCGGGGTGCTAGTTTAAAGGTGGGATCGGAAATTAAATTAATACAATTATAATTTACTCAATCAAGTTTATTACACTTTAGACACACACGATGTTCAGAACGAGTAAAACGCGGGAGATTTTAGTATGTAGGGATTATGAATTTGAACCGCATGCCAACGTCACACGAAGTCAAATCTCAGTTTTTTTTTCAAATGGACCAACATTTGGTTCGCTGCAGAACACGCATGCGAGAGTAGTAGTAGTGCCACTTGACAAAAGTTGCCACAGTTCCTACATACCTCCCTATCAGCGTTTCACGCGATATATGGTAATACAAACGGAAAAAAACCTTAAAATATACATACATTTTTATAAAAAACAAAAGTGTAAATACATGAGAAAAATTATCCCGAAAAAGGATTTTACATTATAACTTTTAAATGTCACACATATATTTTTTAATTAAAAAATATGTGATTGTCATACCAATACCGTATTTAATATGGGCTTTTCTTTCTTTACCAACATATGATGTTTTGCTTTTTCTATATGTTGATGAAAATATGATGTCACGCCTTTTACTACAGCCAGATGTGATGTTAGTAGACCGTAAAGATAATATTTTTAAAGCTTTTTTTTCATTAGCGATATGAAGTGATTATCTTTACCATATCGCTATGTAATATGAAACTTACTTTCTATATGTATGTTATATGATGTAGTCACATTTTTATATATCTTATTCATGTTAGATTAGTTTCTTAACCACCTATTGCATATAGCTTCACCATGCGATACTGTAGAATCTATTTAGATTTTTTTTACCATACAGTATTGTCTTTTATACGAGCTAGTTGAATATAATTCCTGAACTCCGTGAGTAAATTTGCTGGTTGATGTTACATCCCAGATACTACGGTGTAAATGCAAAACAATCAAATGGACATCGATTGTTTTTTTCAATAAATACCTTATGTTTCTTGATGTACCTGTAATGTATTTTAACTCCTTTTACGGGATAATTTTTGTCATATATTTACAATTTTGTATTTTTTTTATATACACGTATGCGTATATTTTAAGATTTTTTCCATGTGTATTAAAAAAGCAAAATGAATACTGATAACAGTTAGGTACCGCACAGTGTACCATACACGCATGCTTTAAGGTAAGCTTTAGTTCTTTGGAAAGTATTTAGTGATACTTTTATAACATGAAGGGATGATTTTTTGGAATAAATAACTTTTTTTAACATTAACTCCACACAGATAATTTCATTCGGGGCTTATTTCATTTTTCGGGATGCTTTTTGGAGGGTTTTTTGAGGAAAGGACGGAGTGAACCTGCTGAAGAGAGAGGAAATACAGAGGCCGGCAGTGGCCGGCTTTGCACCAAAATTACCAAAATGAAAGCAATTATTATATTATGTATCTGAATAGCTTATGCCATATTGAAATTTTTTCTAAAAAGTGAAAAAAAAATCCTTACTTGTTTTACTGGATTAATGTGTTATGACGTAACCGCATGGATTTTGACCAGCGACTTCCTACTCCAGAGCAATCTGTGCTTCCCGCTCGGTCACGAAGGTCATTAGTGTTTTTTTTTTTTTTAAGAAAGTCAAATATTCCCTGGTTACGAATAACCTGACAACATTGGAATACTACCATCACAGTTAGCGGAAGATATTGCTTGTGTCGTAATGGAGGACTTAGCCAGCCCAGGAATTGAACTCACGACGCCTGGGTGAGACCCAAACGCGATGCCAACTCAGCCACTGACCGGTCAAAGCATTATTTCTTTCCTTGGAAGGGCTTAACGTTTAGATGGGTGTTTAATCTCCAAAATAACAGTCGAAGCAAGATGACAATGATTTACTTTCCGACTCTGAATTTCACCGCTTTGAGGTGGACTGAGCGGAAATGAGCCGTAATTTCAGTTGCATATAAAAATAACGAAGATATACCGCATAGCAGTGAGTGGTGCCATGCGCTGCAAAGCGAGCTTCACTCTATATATATAGGCATTATATTCACAACAACAAAAAATCTGACGTGCATTTCTGCTTCTTATAAATAAATCACCCCCCATGAATTTAAAGAGAGCTGCGTTAGAGAGTCTCCAATATTTATTGTGTAATTATTTTTGGCATATAAATTCTACTGATATCGCAATAATCAAATAAACGTAGAATGGCTCCCGTGCAAATTACCACCGCTGCTGAGTAGGATAAAAAAATACTAAAAGATAATATGGTAATTGAATAATCACGGAAGAAGCCCGGAGGTGGACATTTTCCCCAGTGGCAAAGTGAAAGGTTTTAATTTTAGCCGTACAATGGAGATGGAGATTTAATTGTGTGAGGGAGGCGCTGCGCGGTAAACCGGCAAATTAATTATTCACATAATATCTAGTTTAACCGAGTCCGAGAACATACCATGGCTACATCACAAAAGTCAAAATAACAAATTAAAGGCACCGAATAGAAAGAATTTGAATAAACCTTATTATTAATTTCATCTTAAGGGTTCGTATTTGATCTTTCCGACTAAGTGGCAGTGACAATTTGACACGCCCGGGCTCGGTTTCCGCATATTTGACGAAGGGGAGGTAGAGGGTATTTATTGTTTTTCTCGCGTGAAAAAGGTGTATGTCCCGTAAATTTCAAACAGAAATTTATACATTTTTTGTCCCCTTTTACGGATTTAGGCAATTATTTGTTTCAATTTGCTGTGTTGACCAAACAATAATGGTTTCTAATTCGCGCCGACAAATTGGGAGATTTAGAGTGTTGACTCCTCAAATAAATCAATTATCAACGGATGAGTAAAACCTTTTTTCAAATGATTATACAATTAGAGATTTTTTCTTCATCACCTCTCCCTCTCGGTGCTTGGCAATAGGCCTCTGATTCACTGGTCTTGACTAACCTGCTCCAATTGTGAGCATCTTTTTGGTTTAATACTTTCGTTCCTTGAATTTTCTGGAAGTCTTGTATCCTGTTCGGTTCTTCCAAAATTTCCCATCATTAATAACATTTTTTTTATTTACAAGTATTTTACCCATTCTAATGCAAATTGTACTTTTTTACTTGCTTTATATTGCACACGTATGGCAAACGTGTGAATTTTATATGGCAAACATCTAGGTTTTTTTAAGTCACCGAATGGGAGGTCGATTATGAAGTGGCGATCTTCTGATTGTTTAAGGTTTTGTAGTTGGCTATGATGGATCCAGAGTCTGTGACGCCAAACCTCATCATGTTATAGCAATAAGAAGTTGTGAACATTCAGCCTTGATCGGAAACTATTTTTTTTCCTATTTTTATCCTCTATAATGCTTCAGTTACTGATCCCGAATAAACGCGTGTTAATTTGTTCTTCCTATCGTTACCTTAATATGGACAATGTTGCGGTTCTGTCTTCCACAAAGATACGTATTATTAGCGGGCCATTAGGGCACGTTCACACGATCCTAATAATAATTACGGCACGAAGATGACAATGTACGCACGCCCATGCGTGGGCTCCCGGCCGCCGTGATTAGTAGTGAGATGGCTGTAATGGCGCATTAAGGCATCCTATATTACCTGGCGGAAACGGCACCGCCATCGCCCCCCTCACCAGGAAGAGAGGAAGCACCCTTCCCCTTCCCGCAATACCGCCTCTCTTCACCTTCCCTCCAGCCGGACATAGAGAGAATATTATTTTAGGGATATGTTTCTTCGTAATTTTAAACAAAAAATCACTTAGTATGGACACCATTTTCGAAATCACCGTTTCTTCATTAGGGAAAAATATATACCTGCTAACTTAATATTATTACAATCTCCCTTTTTAAATTTATTTGCGCTCTCCAACAGATTACATCAGATAGTTATTATAATAATACATTTACTTACATTTAATTCTACTATAAAGCTAACATTCTATACAAAAAATCATATCAGAGTTTAAAAAAAAATGCTACTGATCAGGACCATTAATTGACCCACTATGGTACTTAATTGGAATGACAGTCCATTTTGTTATATTGGAAAAATGATTTGTAAAATTTGACATTAAGATTACACGTCAGGTGCCTAAAAATAATTACTTTTCTGAAGTCGCTGACCACATAATTTTGATAATGATACTATCATAAATGTTCTTCATATTAATAATAACGTCCTATTTTGAACATGTTCTCTTTCTCCACACCGTCTTTCTCTTTCGCCTCTCCCCACTTTTTACTTAACTCCCCCCCAGTCACACTTCCACCTCCACTTTAGCACCTAATGTATTGACCGTGATTTTATAATAATGTTGAAGAAATATTTTTCCCTTATGAAAAAACGGTGATTCCAAATTCCGATACGTCCATTACACCCAGCAGACCGCCAGCTACTATTGACGACCGCGCATGGTGGCATGGCGAGCGAAACCCCATCCCCACTCGCTCTCTACCGCATCACTCGGTATGTTATCAAACGCATACCTACGTATATATTGACTATTTTTGTCCTGATTTTTCGACAAAACATCTTTTTTCTCTTGCGTTCGATAAATACCAGTATATTTTAAAAAAAAAATCCATTGCATAAATATGTATTGGTGAGAACACCCAAATACCTACACTGTGTTTGGTATATTTACAGAGATATTAATTTAATTAGAGACACATCTAACCAGTTGACAGGACCGGCGGGAAGGCTAAAAGAAAGCACGGATCATCCAGGCATACCTATGTTGTAGTATAGCACGGATCGTGTGGCGCAAATACTGTAGTAAGATGTTTCAGTTCCAATCACGTCTTCAGTACCCAGACTTATTCTTGCAACCAACTACAACTATACGTCCGATACACTGACTCTCTGCAAATCTGTTACGCCGTATTCAGACTTTAGTGAAACGATATCAATGAGTCTATTTCTAGCCAATGGCAGCCTCTTTGAAGCGTCGCCAACAGTCGCCACAGTCTCCACGGCAACAATTATCATTTTTAATCATACTCCGCCCTTTTTATACTGAGCTTAAAAATTCAACCCATTAGAGATAATACCCACGAGTGCCAAACTCTTAGAGAATTATAGACTAAAAGATGAGTAAACAACCATTTCACCCACCGGATTGTAAATGTTGTCGAATTCCACTAAAATATCCTCGCGAGAAGCTTCGCCCGTGTTACCTACTCTAGAATGTACTCGAACCGAAGATAGTACGCACCCGGCTCTACACCTTATCTAGCCGTGTCAACAAAACTACGATGAACCCGGACACCTTATCTTGCCGTTCCCTGATCATCCACAATGGACCCGGACGAATACCTAGTGCACACGAGCCCATCAATGAAATCATCTATAAAAGAGACCACGACATCCCACAAGTGGCTTATCTCCAACCTCCAGTTAACGAGACTACTCGTTTCTGCATTGTGAGATTATCCATTGGAAAATTGTATTTAAACTCACTTGTATTGTTATTTATATTTTTAAATAAATATTATAATTTCACCGACTCTTCATTTTATAAAAATCAACAAAAGTTAACTCCCGCGATCACAGCATCCATCAGAGTGGTCAACACAGACAGAGGTTTTCTCCCTGTGGTATTGTTTTCTTCCCATTCTCTTGTATCCTCGTCAACACCATCTAAAACATTTTCCGCCATTTTTTTTTTTTTTTAATTAAAACAAAATAACTTTGTATACATCACTTTATAAATATACAATATTACTACATGTTTCGTGAGCGATGCTCACATCTTCAGGTATCAATGTATACTGAAGTTAACAATTAAAATATAGAACAGTTAGATTTAAGTGGGGAGGGGTGGTAGGAGAAAGACAAGTAATTAGGGAATTACAATCAGGAAATTACAATAATTTGGAAATTACAAAGATTTAAGTGGGGAGGGGTGGTATGGGAAAGACAAATAACTAGGAAATTACAATCGTTAAAGGAAGGTGACAAAGGTATAATTAAGAAATTGTCAAGTTGTTGGAATGGTCATTAGAGTAGGAAGGCCTGTTAAGTGGGAAATATGATATAGATATAGATATCATAGATTGATATAGATACAAGATTAAAAATACTTCATACGGGATACAAAACAACACAAATTAATAATTGAGAAATACTAGAAATTAGAAAAAGCGATAATTTAAAAATTGATATAATCAACAAACAAAAAAACTTTTTTGGTAACCCTATATTAAATAAAGCAATTCTAATAATATTTAAGCCCAACATATATATAACAAAATCCAAAGTAGCTAATTACAAAATTTAAAAAATCAAAATTTTGTAGAAAAACACCTACGAGTACATACAAGAAATTCAAAGATAATATTTGCGGCTTTTGATATCGTTTCTACTCTTAGGAAGCACACAGACAAAGTTGAATAGACACTAGTAAAGTGCTTTTATTTTAGTTTGAGTCAATTTGTCATATAGTGCCTTTGATTTCGTGTTTGGGAATCATATTGAAACTAATGATTGTAACAATTACATATCGTCACTTTTCCATTCCTTTTACCAGAAAGGTTTGAGACATAGGACTTTGATAGATCCCGATATGTTCTTATTTTTCGTCTCTTCTCAAACCCCTTGCTGTATCTAAAACCTACCAACAAAAAGCACTGAATGTATACATTTTGAGCAAAATTGTTATCGTATAACCCGCTTTACACTTTCGGTGAGTCTAACCGAGGGGCCAAGGGTTTTTTGTTTATTTTTAAATAATAAACCTAACAATAACACGCACGATAAGAGAGTAAAGAGAATAATGCTCACAAGGCGCTGAAAATTGCGCTGAGTTCTCAGTGTGGAAGAGAAATGCGGTTGTGCTTTTAGGTAATATTTGCCATCATGCTGTCGATCCTTTACATTCCACAAGCCAGACCGAACAGTGCTTGTTCCAGCGGTCGGAAAGGGTCCGTGAAAAACGAGCCAGCGGTATCGGCCGGGTGTCAATTCCGTATCTTGGCGGAAGAGAGAGTGCCGGCCCGTTCCGTCGCGTCGGTTCCATCGGCAAAAAAATCCCCCTTTGGCAGGTTAAGTTCTATTTATACATTTCCGGCTGGTGACCGTGCCAGGTTAAGGTTAACTGTTTTACAGTATTGCTATGGGGTGTGATTTTTGTGTAGTAAAGAACATAGATTTTTCTGAGAAATATTAATATCATCTGAAATGATTTCTAAAATTATTATTTTTTTAATAAATGACCCACTTAACTAGGCGCATGCCCGTTATGTAGTGGTATAACATAACGATAATCAAAATAATAGGAAAAATAAGATTGGAGAATCAATACTCCAGATTCTATATTGATCCAGAAAGCTACATCACTGTTAACCTTAATTAACAATGATAATTATTATATGGCTTCTCGTGAAGTGGCATATTAATAAGTACTTATTTAATCAATGTTGTTCTTCACCAAAACCGTGTAGTAATTTTCATAAATTCTCACAAGTTTAAGAATCAACATCACTGCAGCTTCAATCGGGAGATTATTCAACACCATATGACATTATTGAGTGATAAGTGTGTGTGTATTCATGGAACAATGAGAGAATTTATTTCATTCTTTTGGAAACAAGATATCTCTAGCCTTCTAGAAACATATTCACGATGCTATCTAACGTAATCAAGATGACTACGTCCATACAATTTGGCCTCGAATATTTATTACGTACCTACGGGTAAACATTTTAATCGAATCCGCAACTCCCCCCTCCGCGAATATAATGCACTTTATGCACATGAAAACGTGTAAGCATATTCAAGGTACATATTTGAACATTGCTCATCCGGTTTTATTATTAACTAGATATTAACTAATGCATCTTACCCACGTTTTTCCTCAAGTGTTCAATTTCATTAGCTTATCCACATACCACGCAAGCAGCCACGTAACTGCGAGCCGGGTTTCAACCCTCCTAGGTGAAATTTACAATTAATTGTTCAAGCGCGACATTTAGCCCTACTGCAGGAAATGTTATGATATATGTAAATAATAAATATCATCGTATGCAATGCTTTCTAATGGTGGAAATTGATGTAAATTATTTTAAGAATGGGTTATTGGGGAAATGAAATAGAGGATGTTAATAGTTGGGATGTGTGGTCATTCAGAAATACTTTTAATTTTATCACCTTATGTAAAGACTTTTAAGTAAACCCTCGGTACATACATAGTTCGTACGAGTTTCCGACAACGATATAACATTATTCTTACATTGGTCCTATACCCCTTGGAGAATTTTTTTTTATTTAAAAAGAAAGACAAATATTATTTGGTTACGAATAACCTGACAATATTTGAAAATCTCCTACTACCATCACAATAAGCGGAAGATGTTGCTTGTGTCATAATGGAGGACTTAGAGAAATTGAACTCACGACGCTTGGGTGAGACCCAAACGCGATGCCAACTCAGCCACTGACCGGTCTTGAGAGTTATGTTCGCTTATAGGAAACGCCTCCATACCTGCTAGTCTCCTGCTGTCTCCTTTCAGTTCCTAATAACTAAGCATGCGGTGTTCTCGCCCAAGTTATAGCCTTTTAACACTCCGTCAAATTGCAGGCTTTATACAGAGAAGCTTATTTAGAAGTTGGCTATTGACTAACTTTGAAAAATTTTTTGGTCACATGAAGTAGGCATCTGTCGAAGTATTGAGGTCTGAACATGAGCCTAAACGCAGACCTTGCATCCAAGGTGCGCAAGTGGGTTCCCTATAATATTTTACCATTCTAAGCTTGAAAATAGAAGGAGATTTTTGTTAAATTACTTCTGCTTAATAATGAAAGTAGAGTAAATCTTGACCACGTTTGACCATTTTTGGTAAATTACTTCTGCTTAATAATGAAAGTAGAGTAAATCTTGACCACGTGAAGGGAAAACAGAAAAAAAAATTTGTCACGCTTCTAGATTTTGAAATTTTCTAATAGACGATCAACTTGTTATTTTTACATCTTCACCACATTTTCACCTGATAGGTTATAACAACCAGTAATCACTTACATCTCTAATAAGTTAATCGATGTGAATTTTATGCATTTGCATATTATATAACACCGCGGATTTAGTTACGTACCGTACAGAATAGGCCCCGTCATTCAATTTCACGGCCACTATGTCCGCACTAGTCAGTTAAATTGGATCTAAACGATTTAAAACTGCATTACTCATGTGGGAATGCAGGAGAACATTTCCTCTAGTCCAGGAGAGAACAGACTCGGGTAAAATGTATAAATCTACAAAATGGCCTCCACCGTTGCGTCGGAACTAAATCCCCATTCCCTCTGGAATATTTCCAGTGAGGTTTCCTGAAACAACCAAATGAGTTCTTCTGGAAGCGGCCCTGAATAACATTATCATATTAGCTAATTTATGACCACGGGTGGTCGTTAGAAAACCGCTCTAATTACTAACGCAAGCAGTGTGTATTTTTGTCGAGGGTGTTTGGATTATATTATAAAACTCATTGTTTTTAATTTATTACGATTTTATGAAAAATTTTATTATTAAAGCTTCATGGTGTTTAAGATAAGATAAAATCTTGACCGTAAATCAGGAAACGCGTTTAATGCATCTCAGAAAATCCTCTCTCTCTATTTTTCTGTAAATAAATATAAAAAGATGTATTTGTGTTTCCATAGTGTTCAATTCAAATCTTAGCCAGATTCAATTCAAAGAAGTCTGGTAATAAAACTAGAGATTCGAGTATATGTTTCTATAAACGTAGAATTTATTCAAGTTTATTTATTTCATTGCAATATTTTCAAGGTGGGAAATACCAGATACAAGCATAATTTTCGAGTCAAGGGCACACTAAATCTCGTTCCTGACACACTATATTTAGTTTTTTTCCTACTTTTAATATTCTCAATTCCTTCCCAATCTCCAATCATTCTCCAATCCATTCGCTTCTTGAAATGTGATATCTAAAATGTTTTCATTCGATAAAAACTGTACACGCAGCCGTGAGCATATTTTTTTGATACCCTGCGTTGAACGTTGAGACTATTCTTCTTCAGTATAATATTGTAAAGAATCTTGTCATCTCAAAAATCATAGCTTCCAATTTTCTTTTGAGCCATAAACCGCATGGATCCCTTGCCTGCAGGCATAATAAATTATTTTCCGTCATAAATCATTTCCTAAAACGAGCCGCTTTGATTCAATTCTTTGCTCATTTATAACAAACACCTGACGGGGTAGAAATTTCAACAGACAAGTCAGGCAGACACAGCCTTGGCGGCTTCTCTCTGCTGTCTAAAGTCTAGCCACCACCAGTCGAGGCCTGACGGCATCTTCGATCGCTTTAACGTCATTTGAGGTAACCTAATTATGTATCAAATCAAATTACGGAGATCATGAGCAGGCAATATTCCTCGGTATTATTTCACGTTGACATTTTTAGGTTTTTCTAGATTGTTATACGTCACGCGTGTGAGATACTACAGGGGGCGATCATGATTGCACAGACATTTCATTTGAAAGCTTGTGTTTTTTAAAGATTGAAAAATTATTTTTGTTTGCTTTCACCTCATAATATTTCGTGATTTATTAATAATAATGTTTAGGCGTACTATTTTATCACATTAATGCAATATTAAAATACAGTTCTCCGTTTGTATATGTAACAATGATAACCGAAATTTTGTTTATTTTCTTTTATGTTAAAAAGTACGGTTAGTGATATATTTATTTTCTGTAGATAAAATATTGATATCCGTATTTATAAACACCCTAAACATCGTGATTATGTAAAATATATGAGAACAACAATTATGGTTAGTAAGATGTCAAAAGATCTAACATTTAAAAATTTGTTTTGCACTTATGTTATTAGCAAACACTAACCATAGAAAAATTCATCGCCCACATTTGTTAAATTGATTGGATTTTTTTAAATGTGGATGGAGATAAATGAAATATACTTTTAAAATGCATACTAAAGTTTTTTATATTAACTCCACACAGGAGGCCCTTAGGAAAATAATTTCCGACAGGGCTTATGTCATCTTTGGAGATGCTGTGTGGAAAGTTTTTTTAAGGAAAGGAAGGAGAGGAAACTCAAACTGAGAAGGAAAAGGGTATGAGGGGTGGGTGGGAATCTGCGGGTCAGTGTATTCAAAGACCATTAATAAAGCTATAGAATAAATATAGTAAATACGGTTAGATTTCATGAAGAAGTATTTCGTACCAAATTTGCCTCCAACTCGTCCATGCAGAGATATAATAATAGCCTTGTTAAGAAATATTGTTCCGTGAGTATTTTGAAAACAGTATTACTGAAATAAAAAAAATGAAATTAGTGAACTCATAATATAAAAGTAGACCTTTATTTCTATTACATGAGTAATCCTATTGTGTTTTTAAATTTCTTTCTCATTGTATTCTCATTGTCCTTCTCAGTTGTTAACACTTCAGTTATATTTGAATATTCATATTTCTAGGTACGTAGACTTTTTATAGTAGGCAACAAATGGAGGCGCTGCGATCTTTTAAAAGGTTTTAAATGGCAACACCAAAATGGGTCGTAGGAAGATGATTGTATGTTTAAAAAAAAACAAAATGGTTCGAGTGCGTATTTTTGCTTTAACCAAACGATGCTCAGAAATTAGTCGAACTTTCCAAAAGGAGATGATTCTGCATCATATTTTAACTCAAAACGTTTTATTATTATTTAATGCAAGGAAGATAATTACATTGAAAAGCATCGTATTACTGAAAATAATGTATCGTAATAAGCATGTGTTAATTCTTATAAATAAAAAATTAAATCAAATTCTTCGAAAAAAAATTTAAATTAAAAGAAAACGTTAAACAATGAATTACGATATTTTGCCTTGTTTCTTTAAAATGAACAGTCATACTCGAATGTGAAGAACACGTAGTAAAGATAAGGTGTGTAGCTTGGTGTTGCCATAGTAATGAAAAAAAATCAGTTCCACTTTATTAGATTTATACATATTATTGCCAAGCTATGTTATTATTATTTCTCATACAAAACGAATATTTTCCTACGTACATACATACATACTGTTGTAAAGAGGGCAGTTAAACCATGTTGGAGCAACAGTGTAAAGAGGGGAGGACTCGATACTATTCACTTTGGTTGCCAGTGATATGAGGCTAGCCCCAACCTAGAGCGGCAAATGTAGTAGTACAGAGACAGGTTAACTCACCTCAAGGCCAGACACGGGGCTGATCTCAGGGTTCCACCAGGTTAGCTCAGTTGGTAAGGGCATCACAGCTCCGTCTTAAAGTCGCAGATCGGTCGCAGCCTCATATCGGACTTAAGGGAAAAGGTACCTATCAGAGAAAAGATGCGTGCTTTCTAGACAGGGTTTATTTTACAGGGAAAACATTGACAGGTAATACATACGGGGTTCAGAACAAGGGGGCAGTATCTAATCTAATCTGAGTCTTGATAATCTCTCCCTCTCTCTGGTGAATCTCAAATCGGGCATGTTATTCTAAGGGCACAGTTATTACAGCACATAAAAGGGGTGAACAATCTGCTTACATGCATTAGTCAGCGATTGGCGTCACGTTCCTTCAGCGTAAAAAGTGTGGTGACTATGGACTCTGGATCTCACACGTGCAACGTCAGGCAGGACACTGCGAGTTAATATTTAGGTTTAATGCAAAGACAACGAGTTTACAATGTACATAATGCAATGGCGGCAAAGACGCCAGAAACTAAGCAGCAAGTGTTTTGTATTTGTATAAATAAATACTTGTCATATTTTAATTGCTTGATTTTCAATTATGTGAACGATTTTGGCAATTACAGTTATGAATAATGGAGTATCAAATAGAAAATTACAATACTACTACCATTTTAATTGCCATACCATGTACCAGAAGTAGAGTTTTCGATAGAAATCTTAAATAATAATTATTTTTTTTATTTTTGATATGGCTCAACATTATAATAATATGTGTATTTTGGAATAACATGCTCTCATAGAATGAATCAAGTCAAGTTTATTTCCCAGTATTCAGTAAATTCGCTTTCTGAATTGTCCGTCTGGCGCTTGAATCCGTTGGCGTCCGGCGCTTGAATGGCGCGAGTTAACTACCCCAGCTGACCTTCACCTCCAAGAAGACAACAACAACACAGGACGCCCCGTACTTCATTCCTCACTTCACCTTGTCTAGTAGATAAAATAGTGCATTGAACTCTCAAATAAGATTACATTATCTAGTTCCGTCTTATATCGATGCATGTGTACTCAATACAAAACGTCAACATCCGTTGAATAACTGATAATACTATTTTGTTGTTTTGTACCAAATAAACTTTAGATATTAGATTAACCAGGACACCTATAAAAGTGGCTGCCTCACCCTAAGTAAATTAATCTATCTTGTCGAGTGAATCCAAGCAGTTGCTTGTCGTATTGCTCACATGATAATTCCTTTTGAAATTGTACGTTACTTGTTGTATTTTATAATGTTATAAAATAAAGGATAATTAAATCCAAATATTGTTTAATTCTTTGAATCAAAGTGAACAAGAAAAGTTAACTGGCGCCCAGTACGTGGGTCATAAAATTCGGGGAAGCTGTTAAACTTGGCCGTAGCCAGGACTCCCTAGGTGTTTTTAAATACCTCAACGCGAAGGACCAACCAAAAAAAAAATCGTTAACTGCGACAACATTCATGTAAGTACATTTTTCAATTGTTCGTCTATCCCATCCGTATGATAGATCCTTTCCCTACCTTATCCAAAAGGTTAGAGATAAAATCCAAAAAAAAAAAATCTTTTTATAAAATGGCACAGCCAAACGAGAGATCCGCTCTCCAATACTCAGAGTCGATTCTGGAGTATGACGGTTCTGCGCAAGATATTAATTTGTTTATAAAATCAGCTAGGGGTTACATTGCACGAAACGGCAATACCCCAAGCAATGTCGAAAGAGTAATTTCGAGATTGCGCGGCAAGGCATTACATGTGATCCTTATGAACGATCACGAAAATAATATCGAAAAAATTTTGGAATCGTTAAAAATTGAATGTGGTGACAACAAGTCGGTCACATTACTTCAGACCGAGCTAATTAACTTCAATCGGGGAAATAGAGATTTCGGAACCCTGATTCATGAAATGAATCAAATATTATTTTCAATAAAAATTAAAATTTCGGACCAATATGGACCAGCGAGTGCGCAGCTCCTAATGGAACCATATAAAGACACGGCACGTAATACGTTGTTAAATTTTTTACCCACACATATTAAATGTGCAAATCTAACAAAAAATTACGACACCCTGTGTGTTGAGATACGTATGTTGGAGGCGCATGGTGAACTCCACTGTAACAGAACTAAACATGTGCCTAATTCCCCACAACCAACGCAAAATAAATTTCACCCAACTCAGTTCGGACAAAACTTCAATAGAACATTTAATAACCCACAATATAATCCAAACGGTTATAGAACGAATCATACCAATTTTAATAATAATAATAATTATAAACCGTGGCAACACAATAACTTCACGAACAACAAACCCGGACAGAATTTCGGGGTTCGAAATAATAACATGTCGCAACAAAATAATTCTAAATATCTAGGAAACCCACAACGCCGTAACGAGGATGTTAGTATGAGGACAGCGCCTATGCCACGCTCGTTCAAAGGCCCAGTCATAGACTTGGGTAATGGACGTACGGCACAGGAGCTATTTCAATGTGATCACGGAGGCCAGGATTTTTGGGCGAACGAAGAAGATCCCCAAAAAACCTCGTCCAACTAAACCACATTCATTAATTTATTTATTGTAATGGACTTCCATATGTAGAAGCTCCATAAAACATAAATTTTTAATCGATACTGGTAGTTCAAATCATTCAGGCTCTACTCATATATATATATATATATTTTTTTTGCAACTAAATTAACAAAGAATTTTCGGTACGAACGGCGCACACCATAACGACCCATAGAGGTACGGTTGTGACGCATTTTGAAAAAAAAAAAAAAACTCCAACAAAGCAAGTTCAACTATTCCATGTAATGGACATAATCGAACTTGATGAATTATTGGAGAATAATGAACGTGGCTGTACAAACCATGTAGCCGACTTATTATCTAGAGTAGAGATCCATCATAGTGAGGTTAGTGATGATCAATACTCGTTACGAGTAGAAATCACTTCGGATGCCCAGAGTGTCGCCGACACCATGCATAGCCATGTGGACGATAATGGAGGAATCCCGATTCGTCACAAGCATCCACCCCCACGTATGAATAGGATATTTACAGAATCATGTAATCAGGAATTACGTAAATTGAAAACAAAAGAAGCAGGTACGGATCATGTTTGGTGTATCCCCCTCGATAATGCGCAATGTATATTTTTAAATTATGTAAAATATTTAAACAAGAATAAATATGCGGTAATTATCAATGACGACAAGTTATACCAAATCGTCAGTGAATGTTGTAGAAAAGAACTGATTACAGTTATATTTTAATTACAATAAATTTATAAGAAATAATAATGTAACCTTACCTAATGTAGGCTTAGAACGTTTAAAATATTTAATTGACCATAATAAAGCATTGATAGATAACCTTATTGTAACTAGACATAAACGAGGTCTTACAAATGGTATCGGGTCGGTAATTAAATTAATAACGGGAAATTTAGATGATAATGATATGAATAAGATAACGCAACAAATGGAAAGTAATCTACATTTGAATCAACAACGAATCTCTGTTACTTCGAAAACCTTAGAAGATTATTACACTAAACTTAAAAATATTTCACTTAACCAATTAGTTATATGGGCTCAAATAAGCCACGATCATTATGAAGATCAAACTGATTTGTTGATCACCCATTTAATTTATCAAACGGAAACAATAACTGAATTAGTAACTAGAATCACGGAAGCAATTACCTTTGCCGCTCATGGAATGTACCACCCTAGCATTATTAAACCAAAAGTCTTCATGGACTCAATATCACAAATAAATTCAGAAAACTTATTTTCTAAAGACTTTGATATTATTCAACGCTTTTTACAAGTTCAACTCATAAAAACCAAGCAAACCTTGCATTTTATTCTATCCCTTCCACTAGTAGAGAATACAGTATACATGTATAATGAAATTATTCCCATAATATCCAAACCAGGTACCCAATGCTTCCAACCCCACCTCCCATCCAGACGAATATTGAGAGATGGAAAACAAATGTATGTCGCAAGCAAATGCCAAATAATCTCGGACCAAAACAGCTTATGTAACAAAGAAGTAAATACCATTGATGATTGCACCACCTTGGTGTTAGAAACCCAAAACGAGCAGAACTGCAGCCTTCACAAGATCACATGCCCAGAAGAATATACCCATATTATAGGAGACAATATGATGTATGTATTTCGTGACAAGCCCACCCCACTACAAGCACATTGCCTACAACATAAACAGAGTATTGTTATTTCTAAATCGGTACTCGTGACCAACGATGAATGCAGCATACAAGGAAAAACATTTAATATGGGACGGACTATAAACAAGAAACATTAGTCATTACGTATTCCAGAGAAGAACTACATGTATTACAGTTACCCACATTACATATGGACGAAATAGAAAAACCACACGAAGATTCCAGCATCACCACCAACGTGACAGAAACCACCTCCACCAGTGGAAGTCTACATATCACACTAACAAGTTGCCTAATAATAATGGCAATTGGATATATCCTATGGAAAATATGTAAACTCTTCGCATCCCGAAGGAGTTCCCATTTAAAGGGGGGAGAGTTAACTACCCCAGCTGACCTTCACCTCCAAGAAGACAACAACAACACAGGACGCCCCGTACTTCATTCCTCACTTCACCTTGTCTAGTAGATAAAATAGTGCATTGAACTCTCAAATAAGATTACATTATCTAGTTCCGTCTTATATCGATGCATGTGTACTCAATACAAAACGTCAACATCCGTTGAATAACTGATAATACTATTTTGTTGTTTTGTACCAAATAAACTTTAGATATTAGATTAACCAGGACACCTATAAAAGTGGCTGCCTCACCCTAAGTAAATTAATCTATCTTGTCGAGTGAATCCAAGCAGTTGCTTGTCGTATTGCTCACATGATAATTCCTTTTGAAATTGTACGTTACTTGTTGTATTTTATAATGTTATAAAATAAAGGATAATTAAATCCAAATATTGTTTAATTCTTTGAATCAAAGTGAACAAGAAAAGTTAACTCGCGTGAATCCGTCTGGCGCTCCGCAGCTGCCGGCGGCGTTTTATTTCGCTCTTACTGTATCTTAAATATATTCGGAAGTTCTTAATTTTTCTGGTGTAAAAATAGCTTATAATAACCGCAATAATTTTTAGGTTACATTTATAAAAAATATATAATTTTTATGTGGCCATCTCGGGCTTAAATCAAGTTTATAATAAAAACCCAAATATTTAAAGTTCAAATCTGCTACGGTGTTCTAAAATTAACTAAACTAACGCAGTGGTCGAGGGTCGCTCGCCACATGTGCAATGGGCTAGTGAAGTGAAGTGCGCAAAGTGATTTATTTATTTACGACGTGTTTCTTTAGGCTATGGTTGTAAAAAATATCGTATACGACCGGGGCACATTACTCAAACTTAATAATGATGAAAGTGTTGTTTTAGACCCTTTAGTAGCTGCAAAGATATCGTTCTATAACCTTGAACGTGGTAACACAACCCGTAAAATCAGATTTCGCGGTTGCCGAGCAGGGCGCAATAGGAAAAAACACGTGTGTTTTAGAATTGAACAACCCATAGAAAAAATAACGACTTCGTCATTAGAAGAACAGGGAAACGTTTCATCGCAAATCCTATTGAATCTTGGGAGAGAAAATAATAATAATAATAATATAGTAAAAACACGTTTACAACGGCATGCTAACTCAAAGAGCAGACAACTAGGCATAGGATGTTGGAATGTCAGATCTCTCAACAACAAAGTTGATGAGGTAGGGGAGATTTTCAACGAACAGAATCTGCATATCCTGGCCATAACTGAAACCTGGCATGAAAACGGCGAATCTTTTTCAATAAAGAGACTGCGAGCCTTAGGATACGTGGTGCTTGAAGAAGCCCGACCTAAATCAACGATTTCTGGGAATGACAATATTTTTAGCTTAAATCACGGGGGTATCGCGATTTTAGCTCGCCAAGGCTTGCGTTTGACAAAGGTGTCCATAGGTGCGTACCTAACTTTTGAATATCTAGGATGCAGAGTTTCCTCTGCAGGGGCGTCATTCATTTTATGTACACTATACCGGCCGGGTTCAAAACAAATCACCGCGGACTTTTTTATAGAACTGTCCTGTTTCCTTGAGCGGGTTGTAGGACTTTCCGATAATATATTCATAACTGGAGATATCAACATTCATCTAGAGCGCCTGCAGTCACCCAACACTGTTAAATTTGCTGACCTCTTAGAGTGCTTCGGATGCCGTCAATGGGTCAGCGACCCAACTCACGATGCTGGTGGGACTTTGGATATTTTTGTTTCAAAGTCATGCGGCCCGTCCCTGGTAGCAGATAGCGTGGATGTGGGGTTATCAGATCACCGGCTAATTCGCACTGAGATCGATTTTAACCCACCGAAAATACCTTACGTAACTATCTCATCAAGAGCATGGCGTAGTTTTAACTTTGACGACTTCCTCACAGATCTAAAGGCCTCCCCGCTTTGCACACAAAGCACTTGGGAAACAGAATCCCCTACCAAACTGGCAGATGATTACAACACCGTACTCTCAACCCTTTTAAATAAATATGCTCCAACTTCTACAAAAACTCGGCGAGTTCGAAAATCAGACGACTGGTTTGATGACGAATGTCGAAATCAGAAGAGAGTAATGCGGAAATTGGAGAGGTCCTACAGAGAGTCAGGGGTTACCTCACGAAACGATTGGATACAGGCTCAAAAAGAGTACACAATCTTAATTCGTTCAAAAAGGTCTGAATATTGGACAAATAGGATTCACTCAGAACGTATAAATCCGCGTCGCCTTTGGAACTCGGTTAAGACAGTTGTTGCCGATGTTCGTGCAGAAAATACAACTGACATCGCTCCGGATATCTTTTCCAAGTTTTTTCTCGGAAAAATTGAGTCCATACGCGCGCTAACAATCGCCGCCCCACCGCCATCTTTTACAAAAAATAATGGCGGAACCTTATCTGCCTTCAAATCTACAACCCTCGAAGAAGTGAGGAAGTTAATACTCGCTTCACCGAACAAACAGTGTGCACTCGATCCTATACCAACATGGTTACTAAAGAAGTGTTGCAACGAATTAGCTCCCTTCCTAGTTCAACTCTTTAATAAGTCATTTAACATTGGTGATTTTCCAAAAATCACTAAAAGCAGCTGTCGTAACTCCATTATTAAAAAAACCGCAATTGTACGCTGAAGATCTTTCAAATTATCGACCCGTTTCAAATCTTCCATTTATATCTAAAATCTTAGAAAAAATTACTGCTGTACAAATAATAAGTCACTTAAATTTAAATAAATTGTTAACTAAATATCAATCTGCATACAGAAGGTTCCACTCAACGGAAACTGGATTACTACGCGTTTTGTCGGATATAACTCTGGCCATAGAGTCGGGTAAGCTGGCACTTCTTTCAGTCTTAGACATGAGTGCCGCTTTTGATACGATTGACCACGATTTTCTTATCACACGTTTAGAAGAATCCTTTGGTTTAAACGGTGGCGTTAAGAATTGGCTGACATCGTATTTAACCAATCGTTTACAAGCAGTGAAGATAGGGCAAAACCAATCAAAATATGCAACCCTTTCATCTGGAGTACCCCAGGGGTCCGTTCTGGGTCCTCTGCTTTTCATCATTTTCACAAATGATGTAGCTAAAATAATAGAATCGTTCGGTCTTCAATCCCACTGCTATGCTGACGACCAGCAAGTTTATTTCTACTGCTTACCAGAAGAAATAGACAGACTAAAAACTCGCATAGCTGAGTGTCTTGAAGCAATAACTCGCTGGATGACCTCAAATAGATTGAAGCTGAATCCGTCCAAAACTGAGTTTCTCTGGACCGCCACAAGCAGACGTCAGCATATTATTGATAACTCCCCAATAAATATTTCGGGAAGTGACATTACTCCCAAGACGTGTGTTAAATTACTCGGTGTCAATCTGGATGCAGACTTTTCCCTTAAAAGTCAAGTAAACAGAACTGTAAGTACAGGGTTCTTTCAACTAAGGCAAATAAAAGCAGTACGGAGAAACCTGCCAACAGAGGCAACTAAACTGCTTGTCAATTCGTACGTTGTGTCACGTCTAGATTATTGCAACGGAATATATGCGAGTCTCCCCAAATACCAAATTAACAAATTGCAATCAGTATTCAACGCTGCAGCAAGACTTATCACCGGCGTATCTAAATATTCTCACATTTCAGAGCATCTCAAAAATCTCCACTGGCTCAAATGTCCTGAAAGAATCCAGTTCAAGCTCTGCTGGATGGTATTTAAGTCACTTAACGGAATGGCTCCGGCTTACTTATCAGAACTGTGTATTCCTGAAAATACCAACTCACGGCAGTCCACCCTTAGGTCAGCAGCGTCATCAGCTATCGGCAGGTTGAAGGAACCAAAGCGCACACCTAATACTAAGTTCGGTGATCGTGCTTTCGGAGTGTCAGGACCTAAAGCCTGGAATGAACTACCGCATGACTTAAGAATTATCAAAGACTCAACAGAATTCAGAAGTAAACTTAAAACACATCTTTTCAGACAATCGTATCCATAAATTCACCTGTAAATTGCTTAGCTAGGCTGGCCGGTTAGTACTTACCTAAAGTCATTAAATAAAATAAAATATAATTAAAAATTCACGCATCGGTGCGCAAATGCGTCCACAGCCCGCAACACTGTAAACATCCAAAGTGTAAAATAAAAAAATAAAAAATAAATAAATAAAAACGTTAATATTTATTAAAAGCTTCTTACGCCGAGTAAAGTAATTTTATAGATATTTTCGAGTCCTAAAATTCATTTTATGAATACTTTTCAGTCCTAAAAATTAATACCAATAATCCAATAAATACCAACTCTTCTTGTGCCACCGATCATCTAATAAATGTAACATCAATAGAAAAGGAGAAACAAATAACCATGTAAACCTATCATCTCTATAATTAAATTAAATTTTTCTAAAACTGTGTTCATCTGAAGCGACCTGCCAGGTAAGTATGTTTTTCTGTATCTGTCTGTACATAATTAGTTAAGAAATATTTGTACAGCGCCCTTGAGGTGATTTTTCACAAAAACGGCGCTATACAAGTCATCCAACTATTATTATTATTATTAAAGATTTAAGTCGTTTCTAAGCAGCGTTTAAATGAACGATGCTTTCTTCAATGTCTAGCAAACACATTGACAAACAGAGGGCGGCGCCCGGGCGGCACTTCAAAGGCTCGGGATCCTTAAGAGTCTGGCGAGGATAATCCGCCCTCGGACTGTTCAGCCTACACATCAGCGGGTGATTGATCCCCGCCCAGGGGAGGAAAGTGGCGGGCCATTCAGCCAACATGAAGATCGATTGGCAGTTCCAGCTCTTAGGAGGCTCGAGCCGTCTTTTCAATTGCTATTGAATTTTTCAGAAAACAGTCGGGAAGTTCATGATTAAATTTTCAAACGCTATGCGAACATTCTAAATATCGACTTTCCCTACACCTAATGTGGACATTGCAAACAATAATCTATCTCACGTTAATCCGAAATTACGTCATGCGAATAGACGTACCTGTCAACAACTGACAAGTAATTTTTGTAAGGGTCAAATTTAACACTACTTTTAAATTCAGTAAAAACGTATTTTTGCACCCAATACTGCAATTGGTATTGAAGCGAATTCTGATGTGAATACAGCTTTCAAACCGCACGTTTAAAACTTGTTATTTGTCTTCAGCAAAGTAAAAGTAAAAAAAAGAAAGATTTATCAATTGACTACAATCGTACTCGTTTTTTTGTCGCTAAATCAATGAGTAAGCGCGATGAAGACAAGGGGCTGCTTCTCAGTGACGTTTCGCAAGAACAACACTGTGGATAATGGAAACATATGCAGCGATACACGCAATCCTAAGTATGTTTTGGTCATCTCAACTCTAATTGAGCGTCCGGTAATTATTTATCGAAGAACTTCAAGTATTTTACACACGTTTATCAAAATCGTGAGCTACACAATTCAACATTTAACACAACCACAGATATTGTGTTGTACGACATGTAACTCAATACTGCTTCCTTTGAAATGAGATCCCGAACATGTTTTATGAAAAATATTTTTCAACGACTGATTTGACTACTTTAACTGGTGTTCTTTCCACGAAGTAGGTAGTAAAATAAAACCGAAGAATGTTTTATATTTCGACAGAATGTAAATGAATATCTTAACCCCGAAACCAAAAGGGCACGTGTGCTAACATATGAGAAATACAAAAATATTCTGAAAATAATTGAGGGAAAACAAGAATGATTTTTTAAACGAAAATGTAATTCACATTGCATGCATTAAACAATAATAACAATGTAAATGATTTGCATAGCGACATCTTTGTGAAAAATCTCTTTAAAGCATTTTCCGTAATACGAACAATACTGTATATATGTGTAAATTTAAGCAAATGAACTTTTTTTTAAAATGTAAACATCGCACAATAATTGTCGAAATCAGCTCGACAACAGCTAAATGGGGTTAGGTCGTGACGGTTGAAGAGAGAGGGGAAAGGGAAGAGAGGGGAAAGCGAATGTTTGGGAACTACCCGATTAGGCAAATCTTGTCACCAGAGGCGTGCATTCCATATAGGCACATAAGCGCTGCCTACCCACCAGTAGCGTGCTTTCCACAAAGACTAAAAAGCCTACCGTAAAAACGAACCGTTAAATAATTTTTAATCAACATGTTTTTTATCCAGAAAATTGTGAATATTTTTTTTATCTCAATCGTTCACATTGATAAATTGTACCCATATAATAAATTTAGATAGTTAATTTAAAATATTCAATGCATAATTCACCTCAAAATTTTAAAACTGAATACAGTATACCTTTGGTTACTGATCAATGCACGCCACTGCTATCTACCGTACCTCACTCACATAAATAATTAAAATTTTAAAACTATTTGCCAGAAACCAATCTATACTTTTAAAAATACGCGTTAGGTTCCAGCGCCGCGCTCGCCCAACCGATATACCTTTTGTAACTAACTAACTAACCATCACGTCGTTTC
The DNA here is from genome assembly GCA_022606495.2 of Halesus radiatus. Classification (NCBI taxonomy): domain Eukaryota; kingdom Metazoa; phylum Arthropoda; class Insecta; order Trichoptera; family Limnephilidae; genus Halesus; species Halesus radiatus. Next base: position 29,366 of record JAHDVE020010442.1, read on the forward strand.
TCCGCTGGGGTAGGCGGAGAGGACGGACCGTCAAACAACTCGATTTTGGCATACATTTCTTGAGTCATTTACACTCATACAACATCTCATACATACTCTTCCGTTATTCCGACTTCTGGCATGGCCCGATTCAAGTATTCGATTCACTTGATCGTGTCATGTCGTCCTCGGACATCCCCGCCTTCTTCTTCCATACACATTCGCATCATATATTCTCTTTACACTATTTTCTTCTTTCAATCGCTGTACATTCCCAAACCCTCTGCAACGTAGCAAAGTAGGAACTAACTATGCAAAATGTCATATTCAAATATTGATATTATTCTACCCGCATGTTGGATTGGGTTCGCACACACGCCACTGATTGTAGGTGTTTAAATGTATTTCGCATCATAAATGCATATTAGAATAAAAAAAATTTCATGACACCATAAAATTATTAAGTACAATTTTAATGGCGTCTTAATTAACTGGTTACGGTTTTAATTGGTCCTGCGTAAAACTAAAGCTCGGGATTTAATTAAATCGCTTGAAGTACGGCGTTTTCCTTCAAAGAGGATCGGTATAAATCGAGTAAACAATGGTGGTTCACGCGAATTCACGACTTAATCCGTCGAGCTGAAGTTGCCCATTCAAAACTATCAGTTTTCTCCGCTTTGCTCCACTGCCTCACTATGCAGTCACTAATACTGCTCAGTGCTCGCTGGCCAATCTCTACCGACACCGATTACACTATTGTTATTTACTGTAACGGAACGATCGGGCAAAAATTGAAAAAAACATATTGTTATTATTTCTAACGTAATTATTTAAATGCAAAGAAGAACGTCGATAAACTCAATATGGAAATAAAATTGATCAGACTTGAAATTTTACTACCGCGACTACTGTTTTTATGATTCTCAATAATTTATGAAAAATAATGCGTATTATATTTGCAGTAGGTTTCAGAGTGGTAGATTCTCCCAGTATCTCCCTGTTGAAAAACTATAATTCAGAATCGAAACGATACTTCTAATAGATTTAGCCTTGTTTAGCGTTGAGATGTGAGAAACCTGGTAGGTACTTACTCCGCATCTTTCCTTTTCCTTATTTTCTTACCGCCCTATTCACTTTGTGATGAATTCGAGTTTTAGCAGGAATTATTTTTTTTTTAAACTTATGTTATTATCTAATTTTGTTTCCTTGCTATAATCTACCGGTAAAACTATGTTCCCTTGCTTTTAAATTAGTCATTAAATTTCAAAATCTTAATTTGCATAATTGTAAAAAATTTTTTTTTTTGAAAAATGTTCTTATTAATACCTGAAATTATAAATTACAATCTATTTACTTTTTCCATTATTTATTTATTTTATTTAAATTTTTAAGTTTTTAATTTTTAAGTTTTTTTAATTTTTAATTTTTTTTTTTAAATTTTTTCTTTTTTTAATTATTTATTTATTTTCAAAACAAATTAGACGGTTTTATTATTATGAATCACTTATGCACTGTCACTTATTTTTATTATTTTTATTTATTTTTTGCACTGCAATTAATTAGCACCTTTTTATTAAACATTTTTAATTCGTCGGTGTAACTTACATTCGCTTCGTCCTACTTTCTTAAACCAGATTCGTCCATTACTCACCGCATTTGTTTACGTAAGTGAATTTAACCCAGTGATCTACATATCTGTTTCATTCAATGTAATAAAATATGATTAATGGCCCTATCTGACCTACTAACTTACTTTTTTATGAGATTTGCATTCATTAAAAGGGTTCAACGTTCCGACTGTTTATACCATCTAGATTAGGGTGGTCCAAAATTTTTTTTTTATTATTTTTCATCTGACCGCTCCGTGAATTTGTTACATGTATTCATAGTAATAACATAGTAAAATTTCAGCGAGATGGCTAAAAAGGGGTGCTCAATCGAGTGTTGTTTTTGAAATTTTTGTGTAAAATGCTTAATTTGTACTTTTTAATATATTATAATAAAACTAATATAAAACTTTCTTCCACTTAATTTTATTTGACTGTAACCAGGTTCAGCCTGTCAAGACCATCTTCAGGCTTATATACACAAATATGGGGGAGGGTAAGAGGGGTGGTCTACAAGGATTTTATTCGAATATGTGGGTTTTCTTACAATTGTTACTAAGTGGTCTTTGGCTGTCTCATTTCTAATTATTTTGGTTTTTTCCAGTAGGCATAATTACCTCGGGCTTGTAGCTTTACTTCAATATTGTTTGGGAAAAACCTTACAAGTATCATGCATTATTAATGACCTAATTTTTAGTGTTGTCAAATTGTTATTATATTTGTGGTGATATAATTATTCCAGGTCATTAATAATGCATATTACTTTTAATGTTTTTCCCAAACATTATTGAAGTAAGGCCACAAGTCCGATGTAATTAAGTCTGCTGGAAAAAACCAAAATAATTAGAAATTAGACAGCCAAAAACCACTTAGAAACAATTGTAAGAAAACCCATATATTCGAATAAAGTCCTTGTAGACCACCCCTCTCCCCCTACCCTATATGTGTGTATATAAACCGTGAGTTATGAATAATTATTATCAGTATGAATATGGCAGTGTGCTAAACTATTAAATAAATATTAAAATAAAGTACTGAAGAGTTTTATAGACAAATTTAAACACTTATTTCGTAGACTGTGAAGTGAATCAGTGTGATAAAATGTGTTCATCTACTCGAAAAAAAGACAAAGTTTTTCTACTTGGGGTTCGAGATATTGAGCCATTGATGAGGTTTAATCAACTTCCTACTCTTCGGCAAGTTTTACTCCGTTTTCACCACATATTAAATGAATCAAAAATGTGAAAGACTCCGCGCATATACTTATTCCAGAACTTATAAAAGTATGGAGTAAATCTAGTATTCCGACCGGACAACAAAATCATTGCATTGAAAAACTGATTAAGTTTCATAAGAACTGGTTGCTATTGAAGAAAAATCGAGGAAGAAATTCTGAAGCACAAAGAAAAAGAGTATTTGTTTACAAAAGAACTAGACAAAATTTTTGATATTGCCCATGGAAGCGCTTTGAATTTGATCAAAATTGCGGAAGACAGATCGTTTCTCATCGATCAAAGAGGAGAACGTAAGATGATAATGACCTCAATCGACAAGAAACTAGAAAAGGTCAAAGAACGCTCTCTAAAACGGAAACAAAGATCTGAAGAATTGAGAGAAATGGCTGCTAAAAGTAATGCTTCATCTTCGGTGGTGTCGAGTCAAGAGATAGAACTTGAGTGCAGCTCCAGTAGCACTTCTAGTAACGCTGGCATATTAGGGGATAAGTTCAAAGATGAGTTTGTAGTGGCTGTACCAAAAAATATTAAGAGTGCTTCTAGTTCCTGTGGCGTTGAGCCGTCTACTAGTGGTATATTTACACAACATGTTACCAGTGCGCTTGATCGTAACAAGATCACCGATCGAGAAGCAATGCGACTGATTATTCCATTGTCTGCTGCCCTCGGTTGCAATCCTGCTTTACTCCCAATCTCTCGCAGCAGTATTCGACGTGCAAGAAAAAAAGCGAGAGCCGAATACAACTCCAATATAAAAGAAAATTTTGATATTGACTCTCCATTAGTAATTCATTGGGACGGCAAACTGATGACCGATATAACTGGCAATAAGAAAGTAGAGCGCCTTCCGATTCTTGTCTCTGGTAATGGTTGTGAAAAACTATTAGGAGTACCTAAACTTACTGCAGGAACGGGGGAACAAATATCTGATGCTGTTTTTGACACAATGCAAGAGTGGAATGTCACAAATAAAGTCCGGGCTATGAGTTTTGACACTACTGCTTCTAACACCGGTGCCAAAAAGGGAGCTTGCACTCTTTTAGAAGGAAAGACAGGATGTGATCTTTTGTGGCTTGCTTGTCGTCATCACATATTTGAAATAATGCTTTCAAAAATATTTACTCTTTGTTTTGGGCCATCAAGCTCTCCTCAAATCCCACTTTTCAAAAGATTCAGCGATATTTGGGAAACATTACCGAAGGAGGACTATGATTGTCTTGACCTCGATAAGAACGCAGAACAGTTCGCTGAAAATACTCTTGAGAGTCTTACAACCGCTCTATCTAGAGATAATCAAGTTCGTGATGATTACGAAGAGCTAATAAAGCTCACCATGATTGTTTTGAACAAACCTCCTACGAAGATACATTGGCGCGCTCCAGGTCCGATTCATCATGCTCGTTGGATGGCGAAATTGCTGTATGCTTTGAAGATTTTTCTCTTTAGAAATAATTTACAAGCATTTAAACTAACCAAGAGAGAAGAAAAACAAATTGTTCGATTTGTTAGTTTTGGTGTGCTCATCTACACCAAAGTTTGGATCGAAGCGCCTTTGGCAGCAGATGCGCCAGTAAATGACTTACTACTTTGGAAGAGCTTAAAATTGTACGAATCCATTGATTCCGAAATCAGTATAGCAGCTAGGGATGTCTTAGAGCGTCACTTATGGTATTTGTCAGATGAACTACTTGAACATTTGCCTTGTTTTCTGACAAGCTGTCTGATGCTGAGAAACAGGCCATTGTTCAAAAAATAAATTCTGATGTCGGTAATCGTTCAGTACAAGGTGACTCTGCTAAGCTTTCCTCAGAGGTTACATTAGATGCTTTTGCAACACAAAGAACGTTGAAAACACTCTTAGTTCTTGAAATCAAGGACTCTTTCTTGCAATTACCTCCTGAGACTTGGAATGACAATATTGATTACCTTCAAGGCAAAAGCTGCGTCACAAATTTGAGTGTTGTTAATGATACAGCGGAGAGAGGAGTTAAACTGTTTGAAGATTACAACACGTTACTCAGTAAGACTGAGGAAGAAAAGCAATTTTTACTTCACATCGTTGAACAAAACAGAAAAATCGTTTCCACTGAAACATCCAAAAAGGAGTTAACAAACATAGTTTTGAAAGATTGCGACTAATATTATGTTAAGTATTACTTTGTTACAAAATTTTATTCATATTTAAATAATTTGTATACTTATTTGATTAAAATACTTGTAATATTAATAAACCTTAAATTACGTGTTTTATTTAAAATCCTGAAATTTTGTCAAAAACTTATAATTCGATGAGCACCCCCTTGTATATAAGATAAGGGGCTGAAATTTTTAACACATCATAGGAATGGTAGGTGTAACAAATCAAGGGTACGGCTACACCTATATTTGATTTATTTTTTTTACTATATAGGCCTGGACCACCTTAATCTAGATTCATGACCTATATATCTGTTCCCAAGTACCGATCGTAAATTACGGTCGGCTTTGCGGTCCCTTATCAATAAATTCCTCAATTCGATAAACAATAACATTGAAACCAACCCAATTTTAGACCTCATATTTATATATGACCACTTCATCTAAATTTTAAACATCACGGAATGAGATGTTGATTTAATTAAATGAAATAACCCTAAGTGTTTGTTTATTTCGATCATCTGTCTAGATATGGAACTCTTTATAATATCGAGTATTTTTGTTTGTTTATTTTTTTGCGTCACTTGCTGGTGAAGTGTTATTCGTTGATTTATCAATATAATGGTTTTTTCTGTACGATAATCTTATTCTGTCTTTTGTGATTTGTCTATTTTCTGCCCTCACTTTCAATGGTTATATATTCCCTCTTCATCTAGCGTTGTTATTATTAAAGTTCATGACCTCCCCTCTACTTTGCCCTCCAGACTTTGTTTATAATATCGGCCGCTGAACTCTGCCTTCTTGGGTAATCATAAATCATTTTACATTTCTTTGTTCTATCCCCACTAATCGTTGTTCATATAAAACGCTACTTTCATTGGTATCTCTTTCTTTCGATTCGGTCCAATTCCGTGATATTAAATTATAAGGTAAACGTCCCCTTTTAACTTCCATCTCGTGGTTTTGCGTTGAAACAAGTTTTTGAATTAAACATCATTAGATTGTAATTCCCTGTAATCAAAAGCTCCCCAAATTGATAGATGTCGCTCTCTTAAGCTTTTCTAGCATGAAAGTTATGTATATAAAAAAATATTTTGCAGGGTTTTATTGTAAGAAAAATGGCGATGGTAAGACCATTACAACTTCAATATCCCATCCTATTCTTTATAAGTTACTTATATTGGGATGAGAAAGAGGCGGGTAACCTCAACTATTCACTTTAGCCACACAACATACCCTAATTGAGGATACCATAGTCCCACTGGCTATGAGCAGTTGAGACTCTTGTGCAGTATTGATTAAATTACTAAGTAATATACTGTCGCCTCAGTAGATATAAAACTCATGAATATTGCCTCCTACTCCAGAACAGGTTGGTAGTATTATCCACTTATAATATTTTGTTATTTCGTTTTAATCAAACTTAATATCTACACTACCACTATTTTCCACACGTTTACCGTGATTTAAAAAATATATATATTTCTTTCAACAAAATGTATTATTATTATCAAGAATGTTTGATCAACCCCGTCATTTTTTGTTTAAGGCAGTACAGCGCTGTACAAATTATCCAATTATTATTATTATAAATAATTCACACGCAGAGATCTCCTAATGGAACCCTTATCAAACGACAGCAAAACATGTTTAATAAACGCCAATATTATAGACACTTAGCTGATGTAAACATGACACATAGTTAAAACAGTTGGGTAAATTAATAATTATAACAGCTGTTTTTTGTATGGAAACTATTCCTAGCCCAACATTTATAAACTCACACCATATCAAAAACGCTTCAAGCTCTAAAAATCGAATGTTCAGAATAAACTCGTGACAACTGAGCTCAATTGCAGAATGGACTTTATAAACTGATGGAATATCAACAAGTAATTCGGATGAATTCTTTGGAAAGAAAATAGAAAGCAACAGAAAAGCTCTGTCTAAAATTTCACATCCCCTACTAAAAACAGTCCATTAGAACAATAATCAAAACCACGACATTTAATGTATTTCTGCGATCAGCTATCAGAGTATTTTACATTTCACCGTGTACTGTTGGCCTATATATGCTTTTTCCATGAATCAAATATTTACAAACAGCTTTTATTGAATAACGAAAGATTTTCGTTGTTTTTACTTGGCATGCTTTTCATGTCAATGTTATTTCTAAACTGGTAATATCTAAAATTTGGTTTTGACGATTAAACGGTTCTCAAAATTTAATAACGATGACTTTTACAACCTTTATATTGCATAATCGAAACGATTTTTTTTAATGAACGATATCTATAGTGCATTTATTGGAAAGAAGTATTAAACATACAAATAAATATTAATTCTTTTCATATAAAAAGACAATCTTACTATAACATTCTAGTAGGTAACTGCCATACCCAAGTATACGCGTAAATAATAGAAGACACGTTAATTTATTGTGTTCAAGTTTAATCTATTGAACTCCATCTTAATTTATTTATTTTTAATTTTTATTCAATAAATCAATTTGTCGTTAAATATAAATTATAGGAAGTTTTTTTTTCGAAACATGTAAAATCACTCTGTGGAGTCATATTTATTAAATTAATACCACTGTATTTAATACGTAAAAACTACATTTTTCAGAAGCAAAGCTTCCCTGATAAACAATATACCTACTAAAGATAATAAGAAAATATAACAAATTAAAGCCACAAACAAAAATTAAAAATAAGTGAAGAAGGAAGGTAAGTAATTAATTAAAAACCTAAAAATAATTGAAAAAATATGTATCTTTGTATTAAATAAATAAAAAATGTATATATATATATTTATTTGCTTTATTAATATAAATATTTAAAAAAAAATAGGAAGACGTGCAAAAAAATTGTTATCATTATTAAAATTTATGTTAATAATATTATAAGTGTAGTTATTAATGTGAAAATAAATTTAAGACATTTTGAAAAAAAAAGATTTTTAATAGTATTTAATTTACTATTAACACTTTATGTAATTTCAAAATTTTCTAATTTATCTAATTGTAAACCAGTTGTATTTGTATCCAAAAATTTAAACCTTTATTGATGCCAAAATAATGATTTGTTTCCAAAATATGGTTGGCAAATTAACATTACTTATTAACAAAAATTATTATTACTTAATCATTTTATGCGATCCAAAACACTATTATTAAAATTTTTGAAGTCTCTCTTGTTGAAAAAAGTTATAATCGTTTCAAATTAATTTACAGACCCCCGATTTATTTAAATTATCAACTTTATCCTTGTTATTTAAAATAGATATATTTTTTAAATTTATTGTTATCATAAATAGCTGATTGGACAATAATTGGGATATTTTTAATTAATAAATTTGAAATATTATTATAATTTCTTCAAAGGGTTGGTAGCCACTTTGCAGCGTTATTATTTATAAATGAATTAAAAATTACTTTGTATTCACCACTTTATTAATATCGAAACATGTTGATATGTATATATTAATAAAGCGGCGATTACTCGTACTAATTTGTTGTTCTTTAATTGAAATATTGTTATTTTAAAAATAAAGTTTTTCTCCAATGTTAACACCAATTAATTGTGGATAAACATAAGATTTACTGCACTTTTTCTTAAACTTTTTGAAGATTATATTATCTTATAATTTAGTACTCTAACCGTTTTTTTATTGCAATCTGTTTACTTGTTCGTTGAAATTATTTTTTGATAGAGGAACATTAACTAATCTACTAAGCATAGAATAAACAGCTGATAATTTTTGAGCAAAGGGATGATTAGAAGTATTGTATATATCGATGGTTGTATAAATATTTTTACGATACACGTAAACTTCAATATTTATTATTAACAATAGAAATATTTAAGTCTAAGAAATGAATGCTAAAATTTTGTCCTATTTCATGGTAAATTTAATCTTTTTATGGAGTTTATTTAGGAAATTAGGAAAAAAATTAAGTTGTCGTTCAGTACCAGTCTACCATATACACAAAACCAAGTTGTTCCTATTCATTTTAGTTTATTTCTAAATAATTATTATTACTATTTAGTTTAGGAAGTTATACGGGGACCCTCGGAGCGGTCGGACGCGTCTTAGACGGTCCCGTTTATTTTCGTTAATTACGAGGGATATCCAATACATTTTTCCCTTAAAAGTGTGGCTAAATAGTTATAAACGTGTTTAGGCTTACTGAATTAACTCAAAATATTTTTACGATAACTAGTGTCATATAACGACTTTTAAATACTGAGTTTAGTGAATTTACTTTAGTTTTATAATACGTTTGCTGGATGCAGCTAAACAAGCCGAAATCAATCATATCGAACATTGGCCACATGTGCGGAACTGCACGCTCGGGTGAAACCTCCACCTTCCCGCTGCCCTTCTGCTGCCCCTCTGCCCACTGAGTGCCGATGCAAAATATGTTCACCTCGACGTTGACACACCCGCACCCCGCGCACCCCGCTACACCCAACGACCCTTTCCCAGTAAGCTGTGATCCTACGCGCTGCCCTGGACGGATGGCATGGGACCTATGGTATATGACAGATAATAACAATAATAAGAACAATGACTATGTTACGCATAATAATAATGAGTGTTGTAATAAGCAATGTGATGATGAAACAGTGATAATTGTGTATAAGTTTTAGTTATTAGACAGTTTACGGCCTTAGGATTCTGTTTAATATTACTTTTTTGTGTTGTTTATGTTTTAGCACTAGTTAAGTAATTGTTTACATATGTAGGTTTGTGTGTGTGTTTTATGATAGGATATGTTAAGGTTAAGAAAAGTATAAGATAAGATAAGATATAATGTAAGATAAGCATTATCATTATATTATTATATAGTATTATTATAGTATTATATAGTATTATTATCATTAAGTGTCATTATTATATTACACTAGTTAAGTAAATGTTTACATATGTAGGTTTGTGTGTGTGCTTTATGATAGGATATGTTAAGGTTAAGATAAGTATAATATAAGATAAGATATAATATAAGATAAGTATAATTATATGTTAAGGATGAGATAAGTTATGAGATGTTAAGTTTATTAAATGATATGGATTATTATATTAAGTTATAAGTTAGATAAGGAATATTATACCATGCCATAATATGTTAAGTTATAAGCTAGATTGTAGTATGTTATGGTAAGCTACAAGTTAAATAAGCTGTATTTTATTGTGCAATGTTATGTTAAGTTTAGTTATGGGTAGTTAAGTAGTCCGGGGAAGGGAATGGCCGACCAGGTGTCGATGAGGCTCGCTTTCCATCACACCGCCAACCCTTCTTTAGCGCGAAGAGGAGGAAGGAACGTGAACAATGTCGAATTGGCACGTGGAATGTCAGACGAGGGATGGAAAGAAAGATGAATGAATTATGTGATACGATGGGAAGGAAAAGTCTGGATGTACTCTGTATAACAGAGAGTATGAAAAAGGCAAGCGGTACGATGCAGCATAATAATATGAATGAAAGGATTATAATGGTAGAGGATTTGAATGGGTGGGTGGGTGTTATAAGGGATGGTTTTGAATCAGCTTTAGGTTTATTTGGGGATAAAAGAACGAATGACAATGGAAACAGAATGCTTGAAGTATGTTTAGAGTGGAACCCATTTGTATCAAATCAATCATAAAGGTATCCATCAATATACGTGGGAAAGAGGAAATGAGAGGTCAATGATTGATTTTGTAGTAATTGACTCTAGGTTGAGAGCCGTCACCGCAGACACCAGAGTTTTCAGAGGGGCTGAGGTAGAAACCGGCCATTTCCTGGTTGTGTCGAGAGTAAACCCCTTCCGCGGATGGCGCTGGTTGAAGTGAAAACGGTGTCGACCCCAACTAGAGTCAAAATAGAAAAACTGCAAAATGATAATGTAAGAAATAAGTATGAAAATTGTGTAGAGATGAGACTAGATGTAGAATGATAAGGTAATGGATGGTCTAAGCATAGACGAAACATGGGACCACATAAAAGTGAGCCTATGTGAATCTGCTAGAGAGGTATGTGGAATAAGTACGCAAGGTAGAAAGAAAGGTGATGCATAGTGGGATGATGAGATAAAAGCACTGGTCTCAGAGAAGAAGAAAGCGTGGTTATTTCTGATAGCGACTGGCAGTGCTTCTAGCGAAGAGAGGGATAGAGCGAAAGAAGTTTACAAGGGATGCAAGAAAAGAGTACGTGGTGGAGTGAAAGAACGAAAGAAACGCCTGGAAGAGGAAGAGGGGATCAAAATGACAAACCACTTCCAAAAAAATATTAAACTATTTTGGAAGGAGGTCAAAAGGTCACGAAATGGCCCAGAAAGTGGATGTGTGAAAGTAATAAAATCAAAAGATGGAAAAATGTTGACGAATGAGAAAGAAATAAAAGAGAGATGGATTATATACTTTGAAGAGGTCTTCGAAAGCAATCCGAGTGATAGAGATTCCAGTGGCGAGTCAGGTATGAATGACGATGGGGTGAATGTTCCCAAAATTAGCATGGATGAAATTAAAAGATCATTAGATGTATGAAGAATGGTAAGGCTGTTGGTTTCGAATATATTGCTGCTGAATACTTTAAAGGAAATAGCCGTATAATTCTCATATGGTTATGCAAACTTTTTAACCAGTGTCTAGAGGAGGGTTACACTCCATTAGATTGGAGAAGGGCTGTGATAATGCCTCTATACAAAGGTAAAGGGTCACTCATGGAATGTGGAAATCACAGGGCTATTAGCCTGCTAAGTTCCATCGCTGTACGAGGGAAGCGTTGCATGTGTTAGGGCAAACGGTGATTTTACGGGGTGGTTTGACATCACAAAGGTGTTAAGCAAGGCTGCGTAATGTCACCGTGGTTATTCAATCTATACATGGATAATTGTATGCAAGAATTGAAAGAGGTGGGCCTGGGCGCGAGAATGAGTAGTCTGCAAGTATGTTGTCTGTTATATGCTGATGATGCGGTGCTGATTGCTAACAGTATGGAAGATCTACAGTCCCTCGTATCTAGGATGAACGAAGTATGTATGAAGAATGAGCTAATGATGAATGTAAATAAGTCCAAAGTCATGGTGTTTGAAAGAGAGAGTACGAAAACAGTATGCAATATAGTTGTGAATGATGAATACTTGGAGCAGGTCAATGAGTTTGTGTATTTGGGAAGTATATTTACGAGAGATGGAAAGACAGATAGGGATATTGAAAGAAGGGTGAATGCAGGAAACTCCATTAACGGAGGACTGAACGCGGTTGGCGCAAACAAAAAGTTGTCCAAAGGAAGCGAAGCTAGCAGTCCACAATGGAGTGCTGATACCAACCTTGATGTATGGCAGTGAGGCATGGAACTGGCAGAGGAAGGATGAAAGTAGACTGAATGCTGTAGAAATGAGATCTCTGAGACGAATGTGTGGTAAAACCATGCATGATCGAGTGAAAAATGTTGAGATTCGTAAAGAATGCAAGGCTGATGTAAGCGTAGTGAGCAAGATTAAGAAAGGGACGCTTAGATGGTTTGGGCATGCAGAGCGAATGAACCAAGAAAGGAGTGTAAGGAGAATATGTGACGCGAATGTGAATGGAAGAAGAAGCCGGGGATGCCCGAGGAAGACATGGCACGATTCAGTGAATCAAATACTCGAGTCGGGCCATGTCAGAAGTCGGAATAACAGAAGAGAATGTATGAGGCGTTGTATGAATGTGAATGAAGCAAGAAGTGTATGCCAAGATCGATTTGTTTGGCGGTCTGTCCTCTCTGCCTACCCCTGCGGGGAAACGGCGTAATGGTTAGTTAGTTAACTATTTAGTTTAAAAGGGTTTAGGTAATTATTATTACTTGTGACAGCTGTTTCGCGTTCCAAAGGGATAAGAAAAGAAAAAAAGGTGTATTGCAGAAACAAAATAAATCTTTATTAACATATTATTAATATTTTGATGCTAACCGGGTGTCGCTAGGACCCAAACTTAATTAGAGTATAGTATTATATAATCGAACTCGGATAAAAAGGGGGTCCATACGAAATCCAGCTGCCATCAAATGAATAAATTGTTGTGTTTAAAGAATGTGCCGTTTTGTATCATACCATATTCAATATACCTAAAAATATGTTCCATGTCATAAATTATTAGGTTTAAGGAGTTCTTATTGGAGTGTTTTGGATGAACAGCTATGTAAATGCTTTTACCCATCTGGAACAGGTATTTAGATTTAATGAAACTCAGTGAATTGGATGAAAGGTCAGACCAAGCAATGCAAATAGATTGATTGTTATAACCAGAATATGTGAGTAGTTTTTCTTATTTGTATGGTGGAGGTTATAGCGGGATGCTGAGGTTATTCAGCCAGTTGACGGCATCGAAAGTCACTTGGTTCAGCATAAATGTGCCATAAGGTAACTGATGAAGGGGACATTCTTCTACAATGTATTTTGTTGTTTGAATATGACCACATTCATAAAGTTCGGAAACCTTTAGGCCCCATTTATGCATCATATACGCACAATGGCTGTGACTGCACTGAATGCGGCTAAATGAGGTCCACCTCTTCCGAAGGGTCTACAACAAGGTGCTTGTTTTTCACGTTCAAGATCTACCGCTGAGTTCGCTGCGTCTCTTCAGGGGAAAATAGTGATCGAAACTTCTATCGTGATAGAAGCAGTCTTTCACTTTCTCTCCAAAAGGGTTTCCTTGACGTCAAGTGGCTGACCTGGAGGTTTGCAAGGTCATATTGAAGTGAGATATTACTATTCACGGCCTTTTTGTATTCCCTGAGGGTTGCTGTCTCTTGTCTTTCAGTGGACGGTGCGATATTCCGTGCACATAGCAGTACTTAGTTGCATTTCGATCTTCCATATTTGTCCACTTGTAGCCCACACTGGAGCCCAATATTCCGCTACCGAGTAGACCAAGGCAATCTTAGCTATTCGTAAGGTTTAATCACTGAAGAAGATAATATTAACACATCCCAAATGAACCATGAAACCGAAAAAAACAACTGAAATTAGAATATGGCATTTATAAAAATAACAAGTCTTGAACATATTAACAAGTCTTGAACTTGAAGTATGATATCGGTGTAAATGTCATAAATGGAACTGGTCTCATTAGCTTAGTTGGTTAAGCGGTTATCCGGGAGAGGTAGAGGTCCTGGGTTCGAGTCCTAGATGCGACTGAAATCTTTTTAATTTCAGTTGTTCTTTTCGGTTTCGTGGTTCAATTGGGATGTGTTAATATTATCTTCTTCAATTATTAAATATTAAAATGAGGTTTACAAACTTCAATAAGTTAAAAAAATAAGAATTTAATATTCGTAAGGTGTTTGCGTTGCAACCCCGGTTGGTTCCAGCTAGTTCTATTATGATATTTAAGCAATTCGCGTTCTTCTTGCTAACATTTTTCAGGTAGGAGCTATACATCCGGTATTACACCAAGATACCGAGGACTACTTTCATGAATAATGGTACCTCCTTAAACTGTATATTAAGCATAGCACATGCACGTTACCTACTATAAAATGCCTCCGATCCAAAGATAATATGGAGCCGACTCTCCATTTTATCTGGCGGTGTCAAAAACGAAAATCTATAATGAACCCGAACACCTTATCTAGCCATGCCATTATCATCTACAATGGACCCTGACGTGGAAGTGCGTCACCACCTGCACATGACTCCAGCAACAAGAGCACCTATAAAAGGAACCGGAATATCCCACAAGTCGCTTATCTCAAATCTTTCGTTACAGAGACTACTTTTTTGTTTTGTTGTCAGACTCTCCATTTGAAAATTATATTTAAAATCACTTGCCCTGTTGCTTATTTTAAAATAAATATTGTAATTTCATCAATGCATCATTTTATAAAAAAAAAGAAAAGTTAACTGGCGCCTAACTAGGAGGCTTCGAGAATAATCCAAAGCGTTCCAGATACCTAAGAAGTTCTGGCTAATATCGATTCATCCCGTTGCAGAAGTCTCGAGTCGAAAAATCTGTTAACCTCCTCAAAAATTCTATAAAATAAAATAAAACATGTGAGTATATTTTTTTTTTAATGTTTCGTCTATCCCAAATATTTTATTGTAGGTATATTAAATATAGTATGATACATAACAGCACATTCTTTGAACACTACAATTTATTCATTTGATGCCAGCCGGTCTATCAGGGAGCATACCGCCTCCCACACAACCAGCGCGATGAAAACAACTCTAGTAAATGTACAAAGATGGGATCATCAGGCCTATTGACTCCCCTTAGGCGAGTCCCGTTCACCTTGTAAATAAAAAAATGACCAATCTGATATAAAAAAATGGCGTAAGGTCGTAGAATATCGGCGCTTTAACGAGTAGACTTGTACCGTGAAATTTCCGCTCCCGAACATAGAAGATATTTTCGCACAACTGAATGGTAATAATTATTTTATCCTAGATTTATTGAACGTATACCATCAAATACGAATGGCAAAATTCGATATTTAAAAAACATCCCTTCAGCGTTCCCAATCAACACTGCGAGTTTTTCCGTATGCCTTTCGGATTAAAAAATGCACCCGCTACGTTCCAGAGGATGATGAAAAACATCCTATGAAAATGTTTTGCTAAGATATGTCATGTTTACCTAAATGACGTCATTATGTATTCAAAATACTAGCTTGATCATCTGAAGAATTTGGATACAGTTTTTAATTCTTTGAGAACTGCAAATTAAAAATTAATATAAACAAATGTCATTTCATGTAAAAGGAAATATATTTGTAGGAAATATACTAAATGAGACTGGACTATTACAAAATTCAGTGAAACTAGATGCCATACGTAAATTCCCCAACCTAGGAATATTAAGGAAATAAAATCGTTTTTACGACTAATAGGATATTACCAAAAATTTGCTCCTAACCAAACATTGGTGACTAAACCGCTCACCAAATGCATACAAAAGGGTGTCAATATTGATAATAACGGAGAATGGTTTGTTAAAGCCATTCATCAATGTGAAGAACTGCTAATGAACGATCGTGTTTTAAGATTTACAGATTTTAACAAAGAATTTACAGTTACAATAGATGTTAGCAATATAGCCCTAGGTGCCGTACCGAGTCAAGACTTACACCCAATTGGGTGTATTTCACGTACGCTTTCTGTGACGGAAAGTAAGTAAAACACAACGAAGAAGGAACTTCTAGGCATGCTATGGGCCCTGCAGCAGTTTCGCCCGTACGTCTATTTTCAAATCAAAATAGATAATCAACCTCTAGTCTGGTTAACAAAACTGACGCGATGGAGATTGAAACTCCAAGATTATAATTTTTCCCTAAAACATAAAAAGGGTTGCTCTAATTATGTAACAGATGCGCTTTCACGAGTTAAGATTAATACGATGGAAGCAACTACCAGCTCAATGATATAAGAAGTTACGATGGAAGCAACTACCAGCTCAATGATATAAGAAGTTAAGAATCAGGTATTACAATTAGGTATGAATACCCTGACCCTAGAATGAATAGAATATTTATCAAAACCGCAGTAACAGCAACACAGAAACTGTAAACTAAAGAAAATGGAACGGATTATGTATGGTGCATACGCCCAAACGATGCAAGATGCAAATAATATCTTTATACAATTTATAGAGCAATGTTGTGATAATGATAAATACGCTATAATAATAGAATATGATTTAATATACGAACAGTTAAACAAAAGCTATAGTTGATAAGAGCTCCTTGAAATTTATTCGTTACACTAATATAAAAATTGAACCTGCCAGTAAAAAAATAACATAATATAATGCATTTAACGCATGTAGAAAATCAGCGATATGTTGGATTAGAAGATATTTCGACAAAAATAAAGAGAAAATATTACTTTTTACAAATGCGCCACAAAATTACAGAATATCTCAAGACATTCATAATATGTCAACAAACTAAATATAATAGACACCCAGCATTGACACCATTAGAATTCACTATCATTCTACATACTTCAATGGAGATTTGGTAGATCCACACATTTCATTTTAATAAGGGACGGTATTTAACTATCATAGATCGTTTTTCTAAGTGGTCCCACTGCACACCACTGAAACACAATAGCAGCATAGGAGTAAGTGATATGTCAATATCCATATTCTCCATTGTAACAGCACCTAAGGAAATCCACCTAGACCATGAGATAATATTAAATTCATTAATTGATAAACTAAAGATTTTAAGACAAGATTTTTGTGCATAGCGCAAAGGGTAACAATTATTTTTATAAACAATAATTATTAGCCTGAAACACTCATCCAAATTGAAAAAACCTTCCGAGAAAAGATAAATGTCGCCGACAGGACTCGAACCTGCACCCTTCTGATTGCCGGTCAGATGCTCTACCGTTGAGCTACGTCGGCTTATCGCAAACCCGCCAAGTTAATCAATATATACTAGTGTTTCATTCAATAATTACTGTTTTTATTATATTTCACCTGTAAACAACCAACTTTATTAGTATAGAGCATCTGACCGGCAATCAGAAGTTTGCAGGTTCGAGTCCTGTCGGCGACATTTATCTTTTCTCGGAAGGTTTTTTCAATTTGGATGAGTGTTTCAGGCTAATAATTATTGTTTATAAAAATAAATATTAAATTTACCTAACAATTTAAAAACAATAATTTAAGAATATACAAAATATGAGAATAAACAAAAATGAATTAAAGTAGGTAAGTAACAGATAAAAAATGTTAATGACAAAATAATTATAAAACATTGAATAATACATTTAAATTAGAAATATAAATAAAAATTATTATTATTAATATTAATATGAAAATAAATTTAAGAGATAGCTATTTTTAAAAAACGTTTGATTATTTATTAAATTTAATTCGCTATTAACACTTTTTCTTTTTTCTAAAATTTCAAATTTATCTAATTGTAAACCAGTTGTATTTGTATTTATTATTTTTTAGTATTCATTTATTCCTGAAGATGATAGCATTGCTATCGAAACATGTAGAAATATTTATATATTTTAAATAAAGTGGTATATACAAAGTGTATTTTCAATTATATAATTAATAATGATGCCACAAAGTTATCAATCATATGAAGAAATTATAAAAAATAAAACGTTAGCTCGTGTAAAAGAATCGTACGCAACGACTGGAGATAAAATTTTAATACCGACACATGACTGCGGTAATCATATCAGTACTATACTATATACTATAGACCCGATGAAATTGTTAAATATTTTGGAGGCAATAGGGGTAAGAGGAAACTTTCTCAAACTATTCAAAAACTTCCCAACCAACCGCCAAATCCAGGTAAAAATATCAGACAAATTTAGTAAAAGAAGAAATGTCAAAACAGGAGTTCCACAAGGGTCAATTTTAGGTCCAACGCTCTATATTATCTTTGTATCACTTATGAACAAAATATTCTCGTTTGTTAAACATTATGTATATGCTGATGATACAGCACTTATAATATCCCATGAAAATTTGGATACTGCAATAAAATTGTTACAGGTAGACTTTATTTCTTTATTAAAATGGTCACATGACTCTGGTCTAATAATCAATGCTAAAAAAACGAAATTGATGCATATAAGATCCCCGCATGCAAGGTACAGAGAGGCACCTGTAATCATATCCCATTCATTTAATTGCATTCACAATAATACCAAACAGCCCTGCGCGTGTACAAGTATCGAATTAGTCAACCAGTACGTGTATCTAGGTGTAACGGTGGATTGTAATATGAAATGGGACGTACAAATTTCCAACCTCTGTAAGCGACTTCGAGCCATTGTAGGAAGACTCCACAAGATAAAATTATACGTGCCTATAAAACTATGAAACTAATTTATTTGTCTCTAGCAGAATCGACTATAAGGTATGGTATAACTTCTTGGGGACACTCCTGTAAGACCAACATAAAACATTTACAGCTGATTCAAAACGCCATGGTAAAATTGTTAGTAAGTAAAACAGTTTTTAACCAAAGGCGAGACATTGATATCATGTACAAATCAATTAATGTATTACCTGTTCGTGGTCTTTTGTGGCATAAAATTCTACTGCAACATATATCTGAAAGTCCGTATAAGGCAGTGGTGGTCATGTACACAATACACGTTTCACACAAAATATAGGAATGATAGTGCCATTATTTCAAAATAAATATGGTCAACGAACCCTTGAATACATTGTACCATTTATATTTAACAAATTGCCGTACGAATTTAAAAACAATTGTCCTATGATGAAATTCTCACTGATGTTAAAGTGTTGGCTTTTGGAAAGTAACCTTGTGCATTGATGGTAACAAATATGACGGTCTCCTTGGTTGTATAGCTCCTAGATATCTGGTGTATTTACTGTTACGGTGTTACTATTATATTTAAGTCTATCCTCATTGTAACCAACCTGTACTGCTGTTTTATGTATATATCTTTTAAATTTTTATTTTTTAATCTATTTAATACTTACAGATGCTTTGATATTTCTGATATTTACGTAATAGTTATATTTTTGTAATATGAATGTTTTTATAATGTTGATATTTTTAAAAGTATTGATGTTTTTATAATATTGATATTTTTATAAAATTGATACTTTTATAATATTGGTACTTTTATAATTTTGATATTTTTTATGATATTGGCATTTTTATAATATTATTTAAATCGGTGTTATAAAATTGGACTCTAGTTTCTCAATAACAAAACTGTAATGCTTTTACCATTATTCTTTCTCTTTAATTTTTTTTCAACTTATGTACATCACAAGATGCATGCGCCTAGATATAATAATTTTGGCCTACATTTGTATGATGATTGTAACTTATTGTTGTATTATATTATATTGTTGAAATAAACTCCTGCTGACAAGCTACTTGCAGTGGCTTAGCGGGTATAAGTTCCCACTGTATATAATTAATATTATACAATAAAAAAAAATAAAAACAAGTAAATTTCGGGGGCCATATCCGATCACCGCATCGCTACCCCATAATGTTTTAAGAAACGCCGCTGATAGAGGATATGGGGCTAATCACGCTGACGCGATCCCTATGGATTCGATAGATAATGCATGACGAACACTTCTTTATCTCCCCACTCAGGATTGCAAGAGCAGAAGAGTGACAATGGAACGTCATCCATGCATGAGATGTAAACCCAATAATTGTTCAAATGGTACAATTTGAATTTAATTTTAAGAAACTTTTTAAAGATGTTTTTATCTTACCTAACGTAGGTTTGGAAAGAATAGAATTTATAATAGAAAATAACAATGGTTTATTGCATAATCTGATAAGTAACTGAAATAAGCGAGGACTCATTAACGGTTTAGGGTCTACCATTAAAGTCCTTACTGGTAATTTAGACGATAATGACGAGTTAACCTTTCCCTTACGGAGCTAAAATAAAAACGCGCGTTCCGGTGTTGGGTTGTCACTGCACAATAAAAAAAGAGCGATTTTAAATCGGAAAAATATGAAAGATCATAGCTAATATCCTTAAGTAATTATAACTGAAATCAAAAATTATAATAATTGAGATTTATTTGCTAAAAAATTTAAAAAAAAAAACATCTGGCAACACTCACGGAACGGGCATAGATCCACTCTGGTTGCTGTTTTACACGAATTTGTTTCCGATGTTCACAAAATACCTTCGATGTACCCGATAAATTCTGATTATTATTTATTATGGAGGAATACCTAAAATCTTAACCTTGTATTTATTATGTTTATAGAGATATTGATGGATATTGGAAGCAACGTGTAGAAGATACCTATCACAGGGAAGAGAGGGTTAAAAGATAAAATGAACTCTAATAATCATAGGGTATCTCTGACCTCTCGTACAATGGAAGACTATTACACAAAGCTCAAAAATCTTTCCGATAATCAAATTGTTTTATTGGCACAGATTAGCCGCGACCATTATGAAGATATGGATGAATTATTGTTGATACATTTCATTTATCAGGCAGAAACGATAAAATAACTGTTAGACCACTTAACGGAAGCCGTGTTATTTGCTTCAAATAATATATACCATTATAATATCTTAAAACGTGATGTATTTTCAGACGTAATTAACAGGTGCCATAAGATATTAATTTGCTTTAAAGCTTACTACAGGTAAAGTTAGTTTGATCACAGAGAAAATGGTACATCGTCATAGCTTTGATTCTAGTGGAAGAGTCTTTTTTATGGTTATTATTATATATTACCCATTATTTCCAAATCTTCCGATAATAATTGCCTTATACCCGCATCCCTCCCAAGACGAATTTTTAAGAATGGAAAAGATGTATGTTTAGCCGACAGATGTCAAGAGATAACCGACTACACGAGTATATGCAACAATGAGATTAGATGAATACACCAAAGAATTAGCGGATTCACAAAATGAGAAAAACCGCACACTAATAAAAATTTACTATCCCGATGAGCACAGCCACCTCATTGAACAAAACATAATGTTTACCTTCAGGAACAGTCCATCTACTATTCATATAAATTGCCACTAGTACCAACAAGAGACGACTATTTTCAAATTTGTATTAATCAGCAGCCAAAATTGCAACATCCAAGGAAAAACCCTCGCAATGGGACAAACGGTAAATCAAGAAGATATTATAGTTACCTAATCCAAGGAAAAATTATGATTTATGAAACTTCCAAAAATTAAAATTCAAGACCTTATAAAAACGCAAACTCCATATCCAGAAGAAGGGTAGTTTGAATTTAAGGGGGGGGGGAGCATCACCTACTATGGAATTCCCCAACCCGAAGATAATGTGCAGCCGGCTCTCCACCTTATCTAGCCGTGCCATTATGATCTACAATGGACCCGGACGTGGAAGCGCGACACTACCTGCACTCGACTCCAGCAACGAGAGCACCCATAAAAGGGACCACAACATCCCACAAATCACTTATCTCCAACCTTCAGTTAAAAAGACTACTTGTTTCTTTTGTTGTTAGATTCTCCATTTGAAAATTATATTTAAAACACTTGTGCTGTTCCTTATTTTAAAATACATATTGTGATTTCACCATCTTACCATCTCATAAAACAAACTAACAAAAATTAACTCACGCTTGTTGCTGAGGTGAGAGGCAGCTCCGACTGTTTTTGTTGTTTGCTTTTAATTTCCAGTCGGAGAAACATTATTCCATGACGGTAATGTCGGTATTAAGGTCATTTTCAGCGGAGTCAAGGGATTTCTCTGGATTTTTCATGGAAAAGATCATGCTTTTTTCTTATTGTTCTTTGAAAATATTATCTTCTGAATAATATAATGATATGGATTATTACACTAATTGTAAATATACAGATTATTATTATTGATAAAATATATCTAAAGTAATTGTTTTGTCATACAACATACTCGTATGGTACACAGAATAAAAACAACAGATTCATATTTTTTCCCCATAGTGTAAAACATCTCTGATAACAGTTATGCTTTCAGCATATATCTGACCCTAATTATTGGTAATTCACCTACTTTAAAATTACTTGGCAACTTGTGGAATATTTTAGCAGTGACATATTCCAGTGTTCGCTGTTCTGCTTGTACCAAAATATATCTGTAATTATATATAATTACAGATATATTTTGGTACAAGCATTCATTCTTTGTGAACCTAGTATTTTACCCATATTCCACCATCCTCTTATATTCAGAGTCAGATATATACATAGTAATAGTAATAATAATTAGTATTTACTCCGGTTTGTGGGGAGGTTAGTGCAGTTCCACATATTTCATATAAAGTATTTATAAATTAGTTTATAAAAATAGAAGGTGAATAATACATGACACATGAAACATAAAAAAATAAGTATTTGAAAACTAACCCATTAAAATAGAAAATTTATACAAACACATGCTAGATATTTTTATGCAGTGACCTGCCAGGTAAGTATGGTCCTGTATAATATTATTTTACGCTACATAAAATTAATAACATTTATATTTTAAAGCGGCATCACATCATGGGTCAAATGCATTATAAATAGTATTTAAAATAATATTAAAAAAAAACGTTTATTTATTTGAAACGCACATTATTTAACATCAACATTTAAGATAGCTTTGACAACCCAACTTGGAACAGATCCCATTTTAGGACAATCAAGTTGACAAGTTTAGTTCATATTAAGTACCATTATAGAAAAGTATAAGGGAAAAAGCTATTATTGACATAGTATGTTTGTAATATAATATATGTAAAAAAGGAATAATAATTAATTATAAAGAGATCATGTAAACGTGTTTGATAGGTATTGGTTGGTGCGATGAGGGAATTAATGAGTTAATAATTGAGTACAAAAAAATTAAAAATTATTGAGTAATATTGAGGCAGGTATCACTCGGCTTTATGAGCCGACAACGAAAATCGGGAATGCAGTCAAATAGTTAATAACATATTAAATATATTTTATTCAGTAAGTACAAAAAGCAACTTTAGTATGTTGTTTATAACTAAATGTTTGTCCTTTTTCCTTTACTTGTTTAGGGTTTTTAATCCAGCAAAGGTCTTTTCCCAAAGAGCACAAAAAATTTAACATAAATTCAGTCGAGTAAATCGAACCATGAGATGGTAATAGTAGTAAAGCCAAAGCGCCGCAGTAATAGTTAGATAGAAAAGATGAAGGGTATTATACAATTCCTAGGTAATATACTTTGGTATTACAGATCGATGAATCTGTGACGGCTATTTGATAGCAATGAGTTGTAATAATAGACTGTCTATAGTTAGTGATAAAATAATTGGGGAAATAAGTACAGCGTCCTTGAGGCAATTTTTCACAAAAACGGCGATATTTGTTTAAATGCTTTGCTTCTATTATTTTGTTGAATCAAAACATAAACCATCTAATACTTCAGATTTGACATAGAACTAACAACTGTCGTTTCATGATTCGTATTTGAAGAAAAATATGCATACGAGTATATGGTATTTTCCGTAATTTTTCCTTGTAGTGTCTACACGTAATATTATGAAATTCGACAATAGAGTGCTATAAACCAATTTTTACCATATTACCACCATAACAATGATGATATAATGGAGCTTATATATGAACTTGCATGTTTCTCATTTAATTCCCAAGGTATTATGAAGAATTTTTTTGTGTCCGTTATTCTAAATGCAGTTCATTTTAAATCTTAAGCGTATCAGTATTTTGTGTTCCAGTATTCAATGAATTAAAAAAATATGGCCTATAGTATTTGGGGATGCTGTGAGGAGGGTCTTTTAAGTGAAAGAAACAGAAGAAGTTTTGGGAAGGAAAAAAGGTATGACAATAGTGACAGATGTATGAACCCATCCCTCCCACTGCGTTGTAAGGTGATGGGTCGAGAGAGTTCGGCTGAAGAGGTCGAAGAATCTCCCTCAACTGGCATCCTACGATCCAGCCCACCACGCACCTTATGGGCAGACGCATCCACCGCCAAGATCAGGATAAATCTCACTCCATGAACCCGGGCACTCCTGCTATGTTACCAAAAGTAGCGAGCCACCCGGATGTCCACAATTCGTTCTTAATCTGTTCACAAATACTGCAATCAAGTAGTTTCGGAAAATTAAGAAAGTCGTTTAGCCTTCGAAATCACTTCATATCAGTTGTAATCCTGTAGTTATTCATCTTATCTTTTACAAAATTCCAGTGCTGGCATCCAGACAATTCAAAATAATATAATAACATTTATTTTACAATGATTTGTCAAAAAATACAAATTATATTCATTTTCCATTAATGCCTGGAACCCTGCTTGAAAGGTTTTCAACAGTCGATAAATCACTTCACCGAAAATTAGTGATTTATCGACTGCGAAGATATTTAATAAAACTCTTGGACCAGTTCTCTGCAATATACTTTTATAACTCTTGACGAAGTCCATAGTGAAACGGTAAGTTCCTTGGCCCTCAAGCTAGAGATCGTGAGTTTGACAACTGTCGTTGGCATATTATAAGCTATCATTTTGTTGCATATTTTTACAGTTTTTATTATTTTGCATTGTCTATAGACTGTAATTCAACTTAATTGTGGAAACATTACAGGGTAATAACTATAACCATTAATAATATCCTACAATTTACTCTGAAATTAATAAGAGAATTGTAACATAACACAATTAAGAGATTCTAGTCGTTGGAAGAATAATACTTCTAGACGGTAGTTAAATTAAGATAAATCTAGCCGCTCATCGGCGCTATAACCAATAACGGCACGTCTCGCCGAAAATCATCATGATTGACCAATGAGACAGCGTACGGGATAATTTCCGGACGTTGGACGGCGTGGGCTTGCTCTGAGCAAACGCTCGACATTCCTAATCCAGACACGGAGTTGTCAGGCACGTGCGGCGTGCCTTGGGCACGCGAACGCCCACCATTGGTTTCCTAATCCAGACTCAGAGCCATCAGCTGCATGCTGCGTGCCTTTGGGCACGTAAACGCCCGTTATTGCATCAGTACTTTATAAACGCCTTGCTACCTCAGCATAGCACATAAATATTAAAGCCAGTGACCAGTGTAATAACTTGCTGCGTCCTGTCTGCCCTTGTACGTTTAAAATCCAGAGTCCCTAGTCTGCATACTTTACACGAACGGAACCGTGACTGCTGTCGACGACCGCCATGTAAGCAGATTTGAATTCACTCTCTTGTACTCCTATGTGCTGTTAATAATTGTGCCCTTGAACAACATGTCCGTTCGGAGATTCCTCAGAGAGAAATTATTAAGAAACAGATTAGAGTAGGATCAGCCCCTAGATTTGAAACCCCGTATGTAATTACTTGTAAATGTTGTCCTGTAAATAAACCCCTGTCCAGAAAGCACGCATCTCATCATTCGAGTAGTTAGTTACCTTTCCGCGGCATAACTGCCTTCTTTTCACCAGAAATCTTACCTTGTTACACGGTCGAGTCCATTTTTTCCCCCTTGTAACACTGGCGGCCAACTTGGGGCCCCATCCTCTCCTCCTTCCTTACACTGTCTAGTCCTTCTCCTCTTTTCCCCCTTGTAACACTGGTCGCCCTCGCGTGGGGGCTTTTCTTCCTATTCCTAGCACTGGTCTCCAACGTAAGGACCCATTCATTTCCCTATTCCTAACAGTTTAAAATAAAAGCAATTTGTTAAAAGGTTTTTTAAGTACCTACTAGAGGTACTTACAAAATTGAAATTCTGTATACAAATGGTATAAATAGATTATCTATAAGTGGCTTCACCTCGGTTTGATAAAGAAATCGGAAGGAGAAACAGCTATTACGCATAATAATAATCACCCCTTATAACTTATTTTTATATGTAAACCGTTGTATTATCATTGTGGAAGATTATATTAACAAATTTAGAATGAAATATGAAATACAAAAGGTACTGATCTTCTCCAATTATTAAATATTACAATGAGGTATATAAGCTTCAATAAATTATTCCAATAAATTGAATAAATTATCCATATATTAATACTTTAATTCCGACAGCTAACTTCTAGCTTATTTTTAAAAAGCTAGATTTTTACTCGCGTTCTCCCGCATCTAGCTCTGCAACGGGGTCCATTACCGCGTGAGCCGTATTAATTGGCCTCCGAAGTTCATTTTTTTTCGAAGCATGGGAATTTGCCGATTTGATCGATTTCAGTAGGGTAAATATTTTCTTGGACTTTTAATTTGGCTTTATTAGAGCTTCAGTCTTAAAAGTATTGACAAATCATTGTAAAATAACACTTTAAATATAATTCTGTGTTATTTTTTACGTAAAGTTGAAAGTTATCGCACTTAGCCGTAGAAAATAACATTATAATTGTATTTTTTGTCGCTTAAGCCACGTTCTCACATCATCTATTCTGTATGATAGTATACTTAACATAAATACCATAGAAGACCAATGTTGAATCACCTTCAACTTTCGTTCTATTCTATATTATAAACCGGCAATTGAAGGATGCGAACGGCAGTTGCTACAGTCGATAAAAATGAAGATTAGGATTTTTTTTTCATATCGTCTATTTCATATTAACCATTTACATTTTTTTAAAGGGTAAAAAATTATTATATAATTTATTGTTGTAAACTTTAATTTGTTAAACTACAATTTCAATTCAACTTCAATGAATTAATTTTATTATTAAAAATAAAATTATCAAACAAAAAAATTCTACAAAATTAACATGAAAATACAAAAAAAAAAAATATATATATATTAAGATTTGCTGCGTCTCTTTGAGCTCCGCAAGTAAAATTGATCGAAGTAGAATAGAAATAGAGCAAGTGTGATGACAAAGAAAGATTCGTTCTGATTCAATGAAATACAGAAAAGAGAAGGTGGTAAATCGGCTTTACGTTTACGACATTTTAAAAAGTAGAATTATTGCAGGCGATTCAAAATATGTTGTTTTTTTTTAAATCCGGACTACCCGCATAAAATATTTTATAACAGACATCAAAGTCAGTTTGTTGAAATATACGCTATTTACTCAATTAATAAAAATAAGTGTTTTATTGTAATTATTTATTTGTTTTCAATACCTAAATAAAACGATTCTTATGGCGCCGTTTTCTGGAAAGAAGCAGTCAATGGTGGTTAGGTTAACATAATTAAGGGTTAGGTTTGGTTAGGTGAGTTTTGATTTGGTTAGGTTAGGTTTGGTTAGGTTTAGTTAGGTTAGGTTAAGATTCGCTTGCCTTGGTTTGGATAGGTTAGGTTATGTTTAGGTGATGTAAATTTAAACTAGGTACGGTTTTGTTAGATTAGGTTAGGTTGGATTAGGTTAGGCTAGGTTAATAATAATGTGTATAATGAAAATATTAAATCGTAGGTGTCATATCGTGGATTGGGGATGCTGTGTGGAGGGTATTTCGGAGGATAGGAAGGAGTGAATCTGGGTCTTGAATAGACTTATGCTATAGGAAGGAGGAAACACAGAGGGCGGTAGATCATTGATCAGAGCCTTTGAACACAAGAATAAGTTGCAGAAGCGACCCGTTCTCATGTGACAAATATCAACCGTGTACAAATATTAGGCGCGCGTTTGGCGTGTTTCGCGACTGTGCTCCGGTGCCAAAGGGATCAATCACGCTAGTTTCTCAGAGCATCTTTCATTGAAATACCGGTAGAAAAAGGACAGCATTCCCACTTGACGTCTGTGTTCCAAAGATTGCAATCCGTTTTTAAAAATTGGGGAATATTCTCCTCCCCCACTTCTTTCAGCCATCGGCATCACTATCGGCATCCCTTAAGTCTTACTTTTTTACCATAATATTTTAACTTTACCAGTCTTACTACTAAATATCTATTCTGAAGTACACAACTTCATTGGCTCTCGGTACTTTGAAACTCTTCCAACTTAACCAAATAAAAATAAAATATTAAAAGATATAAACTCATTTTATAGCATACGCAATAACTCTATCAACCAAAATCGTGCGATGTGTCTATTCGACTACTCATCTGAAATATAAGTGAATCCTAAAAACTTCTCCATCAATCAATTATACCTCAAGCCTGACAGCCGTAGCCCCACAGCCCCATAGCCCAGACCGGATCACAGTCCTGTCATCCTGAAAATGTTAAAAACGTTACCAAAATTTTAAAAACGATGTACTATTATTATTATTTTAAATGATTAAACTAATGTTTATAACACAGGATTTTATATGCATAGCACAAATATGGTAACAAATTATTATAAGCAATAATTATTACCTTAAAAATCATACAAATTGAATAATCTTCCGAGAAAAAATACATGCTGCCGACGGGACACGAACCCGCGACCTATTGTTTACCGGACAAGTGCTCTACCACTGAGCTACGGCAGGTTATTCATTACCCGCCAAATTAGTCAACATGTACTAGTTCTTCAGACTACAATTATTGCTTATTACATTTTTTCTCACTGGAAACAACCATCTTTATTTTTGTGGGAAAGGCATTGTAAGTGCTAACTCTCTCACTAGGTGGCGTCGAGATTCTATCGAATTTACATTTTATTTTGTAAGAATATTTTTTACTTGCCAGATATTATTATTTAAATGATTGAACTAATGTTTATAAGACAAGATTTTATATGCATAGCACAAATATGGTAACAAATTATTATAAGCAATAACCCGAAAAATGTGTCCCGTCGGCAGCATGTATTTTTTCTCTGAAGATTATTCAATTTTTATGATTTTTCATGTAATAATTATTGCTTATAATAATTTAGTATTATTATTTTCTTCACCTTTCGCCACACGTGTGCCCTAATATGTCAACCTTATTAAAGAGCCAAATTACGTGTTTAACATAATCACTTAATTCAATATGGACACAGGCTCATGTTCTTGGATTTAAGATAACATTCCGGTTGGGTTAATTTGCCCGTTCAGTCGATTATAATATATCTCCATAATCACCTTAACTTCCTCCTATCAGAGTATTTTAATATTATTATTAATAATGATACAATTATTTGTAGAAACCAACGTTTATCTTTTTTTAATGTTCCTTTCATTTGAGCGTTTGTGAAGCAAAAAATGTAATTTTCAATTCTTCTCTATTACTAATTAAGATATTACAATTATAACGCGAAATTTCCCAAAATTACAAAATTGCATAGAACTTTTAAGTCCACAATGTTTTCCCAATTTCAGCGGAGATCAGTTAAATTATTATATATGGTAAACTGAAAAGATGAATTATCATTTTATTTATAAGTCAAAGGTAAGAAAATTCTTCAAGAAAAAGTTTATTCGTTAATGAAAATTACGCAATGGATAGCCCATATAGAGATAAAAATGGCCCTATCAATAAATATTTAGAAATATATTTTCATATGAAGCGGTAACTTTGTGATGGATGACTCCTTCGATCCGTTCTTCGTGATGGTCCGCCTTTCTTTCATTAATTTAATTTAGCATTAGACTGTTCACGACACCAATTTGTGACGACTCTCCTCTACTGCTGCCTTAAATTTTCCTAACTAATGTGAACAGAAAATTCTATTTAATTTTCCTTTCAGTTGGAGATTTTTTCTCTCCCTGGTCATTGCGTGATGAATGGCCCTAAGCTATCATACGTGTTTCCGATTGAGCATATAATTTACACGGAATTTTCTCACGGGGATGGTAATTTTCCAAAAGATTTTCCGAGTCTACGTTGTGTTTGATTTTTGAGTCAGACTATTGGAATAGCAAGATGTGATTTTATGGTAACTCCAAATTTTTTGTAGTGTAGACAAACTCTCGCATACCGTTGACAGATTTATATTCCTAGCTTACATATTTTAAACTTCGATATTCTTTTATGTTTTAATCTCTCTTTTACTACCCTATTATGCAATCTACGTTAATTTTATAGAATTTCAAAGAATTGTTCTAAATTTGCAACGAATTTTCTATTTTAAACTATCATGGAAATTGGAAAATCTTAGCCTGTGGCTATCTTAGTTGCAATCTACCTGTTCTCCTAAATATGATGTGTTTACATTGCTAAATTCGGTATACATAATTATAATTGTCATACAATTATCACCTTAATTCATCGAAATAAATGCAATTCTACATTGGTTAGCTACACATTCTTTTTACATGGGTTAGATACAGTTTTTCTCGCCTTGGTGCGGTGCCGCCTCCAGCATCTCCTAATTTTAGGAAAATTTTAAATGATGTGGTTTTTAGCTTTAAGCAGCAGACCAACCCCTTAAGTACTTAAATGGCCATGATTGCAGTTGATAATCCTCTCAGCACCGACATGCAGCCTGGATATATACTATGGATTGGCCAGAAATATCTGCTGTGAATGTAAGCGTAGCTATTTTTGAACTCTTGATGTGGGTGGTCAGATTCACGAGCTAACTTTCACAAAAACCGCAAGTATCTAATATTGTTTGATGAGGGGATGAAACCGGTATGTTCACTTTAAATGTAGTTTGTCTGAAGGATGGGAATTTAGAGGGTCTTGGACCCATAATGAGTGCACCTGCAGGTGTACGACCCTCTTGAAGTCAGGTCGACCTTGTTCCCTCCATCCCCTGTACCGCGACCGGGAAGACACCTTCCTTCATTATGGGTCCAAGACCTTCTGAAATATTTCTCTAAAATAATGTGTGTTTCAAATAAATATTTTTATTATTATTATATATGTATGTAAACAACACGAGTTTTTTTATAATCCACAATATTCCAGTTTTCCCGGAAAATCCTGTACCTGAAATCTCTCTTATTGGAGCTGACACCATCCAAAGCCAGATATTCAGATATACTACATATCGATATACAAGTAAGCAATAATACGATATGCAATAATAAACATACTCTTTTGTTTGTTTGACAGGTTTATTTAGTGAGGCCCTGAATTCCTCATTTTGCAGTTTGAATTTAACTTTAAGTTGGTTTTGTTTAGAGAAAAGTTTCGGGTCCAAAAATCCGTAATTTATGAAAGACCTGGCTCTTTAAAAACGTAAATCGAAGATAAAATTAATGTTATGAAATAAAATCTGAACGTGTTTGTCGACGAATGATTTCGCTAATTACTGAGATTTATTATCGTTGGTTTGATTTGTTTTTATGAACTCATCGATATGTTCGAAGGAATTTAGGGCGCCCCTGGAGTGATTTTCCCATGAAAGCGGCCCTATAGTAATTCAAATACTAAATATTATACTAAATACTAACTATTTTTCAATTTGTGTCGACGGTATCTAGAGTACATATTTGTTGGATGAACTGAAATTCGATTACGTTGGTTTATTAGCAAATCAATTAGGATTATTGACCTAGTTTATTTTAAGAATATAGGTCATTGAGATATGTAATTGTTTACTTTTGTTGTCAGTGAACTCCGATGAAATGCATTCTTGATGAATGGGCTATCCATTGAAGAAGAGATTGTTTACCAGACATAACTTAGGAATGCTGACCCAGTCTTATAATATAAATAGACTGTAGGTTGTGGAGATATAAATATTGAAAATATGTTATCTATATTGGATGTTATTGATGTCAATGAACTTGGTTGACCTAAATTCATAGAATGTATGTGAATGACGTTTTTAATCGGCTTATGTAATATTTGTTCCGTCTATTTTACTCTTGGTTTTTTTGAAATGTCACTACTGCTTAAGCCTTATATCCCTACCTTTCATTTGTTGAAACTAATGATTTTCCAAGTATTTTCCCAAATCGTACCTTTTTCGCACGGACTTTACGTGGCGCGACTTCTGTTCACAATTTGACTTATAATTACAATTTTTCTCTGCCCAAAACCTAACCGAATTTTCCTGTACTTTTTTGTAGTCTGGTTTTCCTGCTTCCTCTTCCTTTCCGTTCACTTCCCATCGATTGCCGATCACTGAATTTGTGGCCTCGAGACATAATGTTTATATTACAGTTTGGTGACACTAATCTCCTCGTGAGAATCTTTTGGTAATAAATAATAAGAGATTCCTTTTTCCTGTCAAACTCATTTTTGTTTATATAAGGCAAGTCCACCTCATTGACTCACTTATCTGCTGAACTGGCCCAATAAAATATATGGAACCTTCCATTAGATATTTTTTAAATCATACCATTTAGTGACATTTCTGTGTAACGTATTGCTGAATTAATCAACTCTGATCTGTAGTTTACTGTACTCCAAAAAGTTCTATAAGTCGGTAGACTTTGGTTTACCAGAATGAAAGTTATGCAGAAAAATAAATTATTTTCCGGGGCTTATAATAGAAAAATGGCGAAGTTTAAAGATCATTACAACTTGTTGATATGACATTATAATTTAAAAAATAAAATAATAACTTTGTTTACATCACTTTATTTGTTACATACTTTTGCGACCGGGTTTCGCCAATACCATAGCTTCTTCAGGGCAGTGTATTACTAAATTATGAACTAAGATAAACATGTGTTATTGATTGATAAAAACGGGTGAGTGAAGGGCCAAGGGTGGGAGGTCAGCAGGTACCTGACCAGGAATGGCGTGTACGTTGTTTATTTGGAATAATTTAAGAATTGGACTTTTATTAAAAGTTATGGAAAAGTTATATTTTTATAAAAAGTTATGGAAGGTGTCCAAGTATGGAGTGAATACAAATCTTATACAGGCAATCGCATCTCTTTACGAGGGAAGCGTTGCATGTGTTAGGGCAAACGGTGATTTTACGGGGTGGTTTGATATCACAAAAGGTGTTAAGCAAGGCTGCGTAATGTCACCGTGGTTATTCAATCTATACATGGATAATTGTATGCAAGAATTGAAAGAGGTGGGCTTGGGCGCAAAAATGAGTAGTGTGCAAGTTTGTTGCCTGTTGTATGCTGATTATGCGGTGCTGATTGCGAATAGAATAGAAGATCTACAGTCCCTCGTATCTAGGATGAACGAAGTATGTATGAAGAATGAGCTAATGATGAATGTAAGTAAGTCTAAAGTCATGGTGTTTGAAAGAGAGAGTACGAACACAGTGTACAATATAGTTGTGAATGATGAATACTTGGAGCAGGTAGACGAGTTTGTGTATTTGGGAAGTATGTTTACGAGAGATGGAAAGACTGATAAAGATATTGAAAGAAGGGTGAATGCAGGAAACTCCATTAACGGAGGACTGAACGCGGTTAGCGCAAACAAAAAGTTGTCCAAGGAAGCGAAGCTAGCAGTCCACAATGGAGTGCTGATACCGACCTTGATGTATGGCAGTGAGGCATGGAACTGGCAGAGGAAGGATGAAAGTAGACGGAATGCTGTAGAAATGAGATCTCTGAGACGAATGTGTGGTAAAAACATGTATGATCGAGTGAAAAATGTTGAGATTCGTAAAGAATGCAAGGCTGATGTAAGCGTAGTGAGCAAGGTTAAGAAAGGGACGCTTAGATGGTTTGGGCATGTAGAGCGAATGAATGAAGAAAGGAGTGTAAGGAGAATATATGACGCGAATGTGAATGGAAGAAGAAGCCGGGGACGTCCAAGGAAGACGTGGCACGATCAAGTAAATTCTTGAGTCGGGCCATGTCAGAAGTCGGAATAACAGAAGAGAATGTATGAGACGTTGTATGAAAGTGAATGAAGCAAGAAGTGTATGCCAAGATCGAGTTGTTTGGCGGTCCGTCCTCTCTGCCTACCCCTGCGGGGAAACGGCGTGATGGTTAGTTAGTTAGTTAGTTAGTTAAAATTTATTTGATTATTGATGAATCAACTATTAATGATTTTGGATTTCCTTATGTCGAACTCTTCTAAGTTATCTAGTCAGATGCCTATTCCATTTTTAAGCAGTAAACTAGTGCCTGTATTTTTATTGAATATATGGTCTGTTTCTAAGAGGAGGTTGGCAAATTCCGAGAACCCATTATAATTGAGGCATCTTAAGCGTTCTTTTAACCAGATAATACATTACGCGAAGTTTTGCCTACATAAAACGCGGGCAATCGTTGCATCGAAGTGAATAAATGCCCGAGTGGGCTAAACTGTCTTCTTTATCTTTACCATTAATTAAAAATTTACATTTACTATTGTCTGTGTAAAATGCTGATTTAATATCTGATCGAAGGTTTTTAATGCTTTGTTGAGAAAAGTTATTGATATACTCGTACAAGATTCTACGCCATTGTTACGGTTGCTTATTATTATTTATTTAATTATTATAAGGGGGGGTACTATTAAATAAAAACTTATTTGACGACATTTTTAAAAGTTTTTTATTTAGGATGTTAATGAATAAGTTTATTGCGATTTGTTTAATTATTCCTTTTATTTGCTATGCTGCTTATACGTTCATCCATAATTTATAATTGACTATTGACACTCTTAGCTTCTAGTATATATTTTTTTTAACGCGGTGATGTAGAGATGAGCTGTTATAGCTATTGGGGTAGGTCGCTCTTGTGCGGGTTTATTTTTCACTTTATATTTCGAATACGTGTACATTCAAAATGTGACCAGCGTATAGAGGACTTAAAAGTATATATTAAAGAATTATCGATGGTTCCCTTACACCACCTGTACCACTGTATTACTTCGAAAATTCGTAATATTTACTCCACGCAGGAGAAACATGCCAGAGGCTATTGTTCTGTATTTATACGAAATCATGCAAAAACTCTTCATTTATTTTAATAGAATAAGCAAGACGTTAGAAAATAATATTTTTTATTTTTAAAAATAGGTTCTCTTAAATAAAATGAAATATTTATTAAATTAGCCAGAAAAAAAACTTAAAATCTTGTTTGCTTCCAAATTTTCTAACATAATTTCGATATTGTAATTTCCCTTTGATGAGACCTTCTCTTGAGTCTTTATCACGTAAGTGTGTTGAAGCCTCTGTTGCTATCTAAATACTACGTTCAATATGACACGTTAGTCTCAAAAATGCCATTTCGTCATAGCCTCTCGATTCCACTACTAGTTGCAAATCTTCATCGGTGTTGTGTCGAAGTACAGGAGGCTGAAAATACTCTTGTTGCCAATCTACGAGTTGATAATAAGATTAATTTTAGGGTCTTAAAAAACTTAAGGGATGCGCCCAGATTGTATTATTTGTATTACTTTTAATATCCTTCCTACAGCAAGTCCACGAATATGTTTTTCAGCATCTGACAATATCGACAACATAATGTTTCCTAGATTCTAAAAATAACTCTTTCGCTCAAAAACAAGGTCAATTCCATTTTTAGTTTAAGTAGGAGGTACCGAGAACTTGAAACTAATTTCCAGAAATACCTACTTCCATCTTCAGAAGAAGGATGAGTTTTATTTTTAAACCAAAAAGGAGCATAAACTCTGACAATAACCATCATTAGATACTTGAGATGTTCACATAGTTTTGTAGTGGAAATATATAGGCTTAATATCCTGTTGGCTTTTGTCAACCTTCCAGTATATGACATCTTTCCTGGAAATCTGTTTGATAAATTAAAAGAATATTCACCAGTTGCAATAGATGTTGTAATAATAATAATAATAATCGGATGATTTTTATAGCGCCGTTTTTGTGAAAAATCACCTCAAGTAGTATCATATAAGTGATGTTGATCACCACATTGATCTTTGATATTATGAATATCCTGCAAAACTCCGTCTATCCTAATATACTTCACAAAGGGATGCTTTTTGTATTCCTCTAGTTGTTTCAAATAGTGCCCACCTATGAAGCCGATCCAGCAGTTGCCCTAACGAAGTATAAAAATAGGTACCTTAGGAGCAATTCATTAATATGTCAATGACATGGTCAACTCCAACATTTTTCTGACAATCTCGTAAGACCGCCGAATTTTCCTTTATTTGTTACTGTACTGTTTGAGAAGTTACCAACTTATATATGGAATGTTCTATGTCCTTAGCTGTCCCCTGTTTTGGGACAGTATGGCTTACATACATGGAGTCTAGTTCTCTAATTAAATATATTGTAGCATCTCCTGCTATTGTTCGACTTTATCTCAGTATTCGTGGGTGAGTCTGATGGATGAAGTGCGGGGAGGTTGTGATACAGTAAATAAAACCCTAAGGTAGGAAACATAGTCTTTATTGACTATACAACCCCAATTATCATGGTAGAGGAAGAGAAGAGTGAAGAGTAGGACTAAGTTAAAAAAGAACGGATTAAAAGGATAAATGATGGCTCCTGTAGTCAGAATCTTCTCCTCCGGCATCAGGCAAGGCCGCTCCAGTCCTGATGTTCACCTATTCCCACGGTCCATGATGCGAAGTCCATGATGACTCTTTTGAAGTGCCATCCGCCACAGCTTCTTCCGTGAGGTTCAGGCAATAGGATGTATGAATGCTACCTTATCCTGTGTGGTCGTCGATGCAGCAGATACCCCTCGTGTCCGTACATTACTCCGCAGGGATTCCTCTCTTCGGTTAGGTTTCATCTCCTACCATTTGGCCATCATTAAACAAAAAATATACCCACTTCGGGTAATTAATTAGACACTCTCCGGCGTCAAACGAAACAGTAACTTAACATAACTCCTCCCAAAAAACCACGTCGAGGTCCCCGCCCGTGTCAAGTTATGTCTGCCGTCATCTTGCCCAGGCGCCTCTGCCGGATCTCCCATCCATCGACACCTCATGAAACTCTATCATAGACAATTGTACTGTAGCATCCACATCAGGGACAACAATTATGTAACAATATGTGTTGACAGAAAATGGCAATTGTAAAAACAAGTAATGGTTTTAAGATCTCAATCTCAAGTACCAGCGTACATATTTAAAAAGATATTCTTAAGTGATTATTTGAAATAGCAAAAGCGTTCATAAATTTGTAACAGGATTTTCAAATAGTTAAGTTCAGATAATTAAAATTCCTACATAGGGGATTGTTCAATGTTATAATAGTAGCAAATAATATAATTTTTCTTGTAAGTAGCTACCCAGCGGTTAATGCGGATTAATAAAGATGTCACAATGTTCATTTTTGGGACCGAATAAATATTACCGTACCTAAAAATGTCAGGATGTATGTATATTTAATGTATATTTTATGTAAAATGGTATAAAAGGTTTATGAACAAATTTTATTTCGATATTTATAAAAAAGTATTGAAGGGACTAACACATTACTCGCAAAGGTGAATATGTATACCTAGTAATAAAAAAAATAAAAAAGTAAAAACACCATTTAACTATTCTTCATCTCATTCCTCGTCGGGGTATTTTTAAAAATATATTATTGTGAGCCTACAACGAAAAGTGGCCAAGTCAATGTTCTTGATACAGGTTCACAATTTCTCAAGTTAGGAAATTTTTTGTTAAAGCATATATTTTTCGCATACGTAAAAAATCTTCTGAATTCCGAAGCTGTGAGTTTGTGTCTATGGAAAGGACTTCAGTCTTAATCTTCCAACGGAAAAGGATCATTAGATGACCACTTTTCGTTGTATGCTCACGATATGTATTTAAAGAATGTAGAATATTATAAGGAAATAATTATCTAATTTCACAAAATATGTAAAACAAAAGTTTTTCAACATTTTTGGTAGTCTCAAAGTTTTATTTAAAAGTATTACTAACTTTAAATTCAGATGATAGGCGTATAATTACATCATAATTTCAAAACTTCCAGAAAACCGCATCTAAATTTCGCCGTCCATAATGCATTCTGAGAAATGGTCCAACGCTTCTTATCCAAATACCTTTGGGCAGGAATCTGGAATAAAGTAGCAGAGCAGCGGTTTATGGCCGACAAATTGTTTAGTAGCTTTGAAAAAGTTACGGTCAAACGGCGCGGATAAACTCGATATAACAGGGTTCAATTTATTACCCCGCTAACCGATAAGTTAATCATGGGTATTTTAGGGGAGACCGATCACTTTACCAAAATATTCAGAATACACTTCACTTGCACATATACTTTTTTTAATGTATGACCGTGTTTGATATTTATTACATATCGGACTTTGCTTGAGGGATTGATTTTATGTAGAAGAAATACTTCTTTTTCTGCGAAAAAAAACCCTTAATTTTCTTGAGATTTATGTTACCACTTATTTTCATCTTTGAAAACTACAGCCTAAAGTTTAATATATATTTTTTAATAAATATTGCAAACTACAAATACCTTTTTTTTTTTTTTCATCCTTTGTGTAGTCATTTTATTCAATTATACATACTTGAAACCTTCCTAAAAATAGTATCTTGTGAGGGTCTATAGTACAGTGTTAGTCCAATTAACAAATGTCTTTACAATTAATTGTCTTTTATAATTAAATTTTTCTAAAACTGTGTTCATCTGAAGCGACCTGCCAGGTAAGTATGTTTTTCTGTATCTGTCTGTACATAATTAGTTAAGAAATATTTGTACAGCGCCCTTGAGGTGATTTTTCACAAAAACGGCGCTATACAAGTCATCCAACTATTATTATTATTATTATTATTATAAAAAATATGATTAATCTTCCAGGGTTAATATTTCATTTGTTGCTTCTCATGATAGAAGCTATATATTACCCTCCTTATTCAGGGTATATCATACTAAGTTTCTATCTTTCGTAGTAATGCTCAGTTTTCCGGTTTCAGTCCAGGTGTCCGTGCCATACAGAAAAAAATATTTAAAATTTTCTTTCACAAATTTTGATATTGAGACTGAATTAAGCAACCATCTTAAAACAAAGATAGAAAATTCACAGAAATGCTTCTGAAAAATCAGTTGCAATTCGCTGTTTTTACAAGACTAAAATAGTATTGTTAATTTTAATATCACAATTTCCATTGAATAACATTCCTTGTTACAAGTACCATTCATAAAAAAAACACACACACACACACTTTCGAAAGTGTGCTGCAATATATTGAATTGTATCGATACTGGTAAACTGACAAAAAAATTATCTCACTGTTTTCTTTAAAGCTTTTC
Organism: Halesus radiatus; assembly: GCA_022606495.2. Taxonomy (NCBI): domain Eukaryota; kingdom Metazoa; phylum Arthropoda; class Insecta; order Trichoptera; family Limnephilidae; genus Halesus; species Halesus radiatus. Next base: position 68,657 of record JAHDVE020010442.1, read on the forward strand.
CGTACTTTTCGTGATGTGACGGAAAACAAAATGTCTCCCTAAGGTAGAAAATAATACGGAGCTAATACATCCGTTTTCTCGTGAAACTCGGATACTGTGAAGCTTAATGAATAAGATCCACGCTTTTATCTTGCCGTTCTAGAGTTAGTCGGAGTCACAATAATCAGCGCGAAGCACAAACGAGAAGAGAACACGCCGAAGAGAAGGGGATTTTGAAAATTTACAGAAAATAAAAGAAGAAACACACTTTTTACAAGAAATAAGTGATACACACTGCTAGTGGAAGTGATAGGAGGAATAGAAGGCCAAAAAGGTGCAAGAGATTTAGATGCGTAAGAGAATTTCGGAGTAGGGGAACAACTGTCCGGGGCTGTTTCTGAGGATAAGAAGTAGTTAAGAAAAATACCTCATGGAATAGGGCACACTAAAGAAGACAGAATATTTTTTACAAAGCTTCGTTGGCATAAAAGATAAGTAGGTAAAAGACTAATCCTCTCAATTTTCTAAAACCAATTTGGATCGGGACGTAGTTACATTTTAAAGCCTTTGCTTTTTCCGACTCATGCCGTAATTTAAAGATGAAATTCTTTATATTATACGGTTTCCTTTCTTCTTCCTTACCATCTTTAATCACATTGTCCCCTAAGTACTTTTTCAAACGACTCGATATCGGACTGGCTAGTTTTAGTTCATTGAGATATCTTGCATGGCTTTTTTATTAACCTAATAAAAGTTTTTTTTGTAGAATCATTGTCCCGATAGCGAAAGTGTAATGGGATATTTTGAGAGGATTCTGAACAAATGTAATCGGGACCTTTATTTTATTGCCGCGATACACACTTTCACTAGCATGTTAGATTAGAAAAAAATACATTCTCAAGTGTTTATTTTCACACTATTCCATACATGCGGAATAAATTGAATACTATTTGACAACTGAATCAGTACTATTAATTGTTCTTGTGTTTAATTCGTAAAACTCGGTCGAAAAAATAAATTTTAAACTTTAACCAAATTTGATAATATTATTATTAATTTCTGCAAGCATTTTTGTTTTTTTTTTTTTATTAATGTGACAGCTGTTTCGGCGTTCAAGGCCCCTTCGGACAGGGGTTAGGCCACATTACTACGACTTATATGATTTTATTTACTCCCACCCAATTTTAATTTGGACGCTGTTTAAAATGGTTCATTACCGTTAAGACTAATTTAGTTCAGAAATTATTTTTAAATGATCTATTCTGTGAGGTACTTATATTTAAAATGCGTTTTCCCCATATTAAATGACAATCGTTTTCTCAATTGATTTGTAATGATGTGAATGCTATTGACTTATTAATATGTGTTATATTGTTTGAGTTATGTGAATACAACGAGAAATGGGGAATGATTAATTTTCCTTATTTTATTAATTGATGTTAAATTGTGATCATTCATTGGTTTATTAATTTCTAATCGTTTAAGTAAATTTAATCTAATACCCCTTCTTTTCAATATGGATGGGTTAGGATCGTTGTTGTCAAACGGGACATGATTATTCACTACGATATATTCTGCGAATTTTGAAAAAGTGCTTTTATTATTATAACTTCATTTACGTTCTATTAATATAGTTTAGAAAGCCCTTCGCCTCTATCCGATGTAATTGGGTTACAGTCAGAATGATCGCATTTTAATTCACATATACCACTATTATTAAGTTCAAGTTTTCTACTTTTGAGTTCTTTAGGTTTGTGCCTTTATTATTATTAGTTTTAAAATCTATATTAAGGGGAACGGCTGCGGTGACTGTTTCATACAAAACTGAATTTTGGATTTGAGGCCTTGATGAGGATTTGATTTAATGATACATATTTTTTTAAATTAAAGGTTTAGTAAATATCTTGAACGGATGAGAAATATTTTATTAATTTTTGTTACCTGTGATTCCTGGCGTTATTTGGAATAATAATGTAAATGAATTTTTGATCTTCGGCGACATTTTTTTTAAATCACATAAAAACATAAAAATTCAGTAGGTATTTGACAGGTAGGGTCGAGGTGGGGGTTGGGCTGTTACTTTACATGAGTAATCAGTGACGTGTGATTTTTTTTTTGGTTGAATTTAAAAAAAAAATTATAAAAAATGACAAATATATCATCGGAGATCCAAAAATCTCATTAAATTTTTTTACTCCAAATGTGGTCAGGCATCACTGGTTTAAAGTAAGTCATGTATGTCTCTTAACATCCTGTGTACCAGACGTGTTTGAACTTATTGGTCGATCGTCTATTTCACTCCCCGCCACTGGCGCATTCCTCAGGACTGGGACCACCCAGGAAGTTCGACAATGCGTCTGACTTCCACTAGGTAAAATACCGTATTGCGAACTCCCTTTCATTTTTGTTTTGAATTGTTTATCTATTGATGTTTGCATTTTGTTTCATGTTCTCTAGTTTTTAAAATTCAATAACAAATTTTACTGCATAGACATTCTCCAATCCTGGTGGATTTTATCAAGAATTTGAAAGTTAAAAAACACAGATTTTTAAGAAATTCGCCAAACTTGGCAGGACTACAGTGCCGCGTTCTGACCCCTCATTAATAAAATTTGTAATCACAATTGTAATTTGCAAATGAACTGTTTCTTGTTAAAATTGAAAATCTCCTCAAAGCGGCAAAATAAACTATTTGAATAATGCCGTAATGAGGAGATGCTTTAAATAATAATTTGTGATTTTTTTATTATAATTATGTTTTAACATTTTTATATCTCTAATTACAACTTGCCCAGAAAAGTATAAAAAAATACTGCGATGGGAGAATCAACTTTTTCCTGTTTATTGCTCCCTACGACCAGATAACGAAGCCACATTTGAAAGCGCTATGTTATCTGGACGTGGAAAAACATTGACAGCAGTAAACACAGTTAGAATCTACCTGAAAAACTTCTGTTATAAATGTATGTTTTTTTCTCATAACTGTTTCTCCCCACGACCATATAACGAAGCCACATTTGAAAGCGCTATTTTATCCGGACGTTGGAAACATTGACAGCAATAGAAACTGTTAGAATCAACCTGAAAAAATAAACTTGCAAAATCACCTAAATTACCTTTAAACAAACCTTTTATATAATTTCTTCATGTAATGTCATATTTTTAGTATGTACCTGAAGAAACTAAATTATAAAGTAACATGTCTTAATTTAGACAACCGTCAAGTGAAAATAATTTGGCCAAATGGGCGCCAGATGATATCATATTGTTGCGGGCGAGTTTCAGAGAATCCAATCTCTCTCTCTCGCGAACTGAAGGTGATGGTTACCTGGAGGATGATTTTTTTCTACCCGATGCGTGGGCTGCCTATGGCAACATATAGGGCTTTAGATATTATATTTTATTGATTTTTTTTTTTTTTTTTTAAGTGTTGGATGATTTTTTGCATGCCGGGTGGATTGGCTTCTTTTTGCATAACTTCTAATACTATTTTTTTTTGTATTTTTGGTTGCTCTTTGTAATTTTTTATTAGAGCCCACACATCAAGGGGGGAGTGTTATGGAGATCGGGAGGGGGAAGGTTGGGTTGTCGTCGGGTCTTATTTGCCCGAGACAATTGATGCTTGGGTTCGGATTTGAAGTAAGTTTGGAGAAAAAAGATTTGGCTAAATCGACTATGTGTTTCCTCAGGGGGGGGATTTTCGTGCCTGTATTGATTATGCTATTTCTGACGAACCAAGGACTTTTGGTGCATCTTCTGAGCATGACATTTTGGAATTGTTCGAGTCGCTTTGTGTTGGCAGTGGCCCATATGGCTGAGGCGTAAGTTAAAACGGGACGTATTTGTGATTTGTATATGAGTAGTTTGTTTCTGAGTGAGGTTTTTGAGTGGTGTTGTAATAGTGGGTGTAAAGCACCGGAAATGTTCCGGGCTTTTGTGAGTGTATTTTTGATGTGTGGTATCCATGTGAGTCTTTTATCCAGTGTAACTCCAAGATATTTGGCACTGTTTTTCCACGGTATGACCTGGCCGTGCAACGTGACGTTCCCGCTGGGACCGGAGCGGCCTCTCTTACGGGAAAAGAAGACCGCTACGCTCTTTGTGGGATTCACGTCTATGCGCCATTCGTCATACCAATCTTGGAGTTTGTTAATGTTTAGTTGTAGGCGATGTGTAATCATCTTGGGCGAACTGTACTGAACCATAACGGTGGTGTCATCTGCATACAGAGCTTTGTATGAATTGTGGTTTTCTGTGAGGGGTATGTCGTGTGTGTAGACATTGAAGAGGGTGGGGGACAGTAGGGACCCCTGGGGGACCCCTGCCGTCATGAAGCGTATTTTGGAGAGAGCGCCGCGGTATTTCACTTGGAAAGTACGGCGGCGTAAAAATGATTTTAGGACACCGAACAGTTGGGGGTCGATGCCGGTGTCGTGGAGTTTGAGAAGCAGGCCGTTTGTCCATACTTTGTCGAAGGCTTTGGCTATGTCCAGGAAAATGGCGCCGGTAGACCGAAAGGTGTTGTCCGATGATGATTTCGGAGACTCTCAGGAGTTGGTGAAGGGTGGAGTGTTGTGATCTGAATCCGTGTTGCTCTTCGGGTAGGGTTGAGACTTCGTCAATGTGCTTTAGGAGCCGGGTGAGTAGAATTTTTTCAAAAATTTTACCAATGTTTGAGAGAAGACTGATCGGTCGGTGGTTCTCGCAGAAGAGTGGATCTTTTCCTTGTTTGGGAAGAACGATTACGTGAGCATGTTTCCAACTTTTGGGGAAATAGCGTAATCGGAGGGCGGCGTTGATTAGATTTACTATTGCTAGTATTCCTTTTTGGGGGAGAGCTTTAAGAGCAAAGTTGGTGATCCCATCGGGGCCGGGAGCTTTTTTGTTTTTCCGGGCTTTTATAGCCCGGATTACTTCGGCAGGGGTGGTGAAGTGGATATTATCGGGGGGTAAGGAGTTTAATATGCTATTTACTCTGCGGTTGACGTTTGCAATATGGTCGAGGTAGGCGTGTTTGAAGCTGGGGCTGAATTGTTTTTCAAGACTGTCGGCGAACGCCTCCGATTTGTCTTGATCATCGAAAACGAGACCGTTTTCGGAGTGAATGGGGTGGTTTGGTGCAGGGGTAGATTTGAGGGCTTTGGATAATTTCCACAAGGAGCCATCTTGTGGATTTATCTCTTGAAGTTTTTTATTCCAAGTGTCATTTGAGTGCTCATAAAGTTTTTTTCTTATGAGGGCTTGAAGTCTGTTGATGGTGGTTTTGATTCTACGGACACGATTTTTTTGCCAGTGGCGGCGGAGATTATTTTTGAGAGAGATGAGATCTTTTATATTTTTTGGGAGGTCCCCTCTGAGAGTCAGAGGAGAGCGCTCGGGCAGGGGTTTGGAGGCATCTTTTAGCGAGGACGTAATTGTCTCGGCGAAGTTGTCAACCGCTATGTCTAGATCTTTTGAATTTTTGATGGCGTGATTTATGGATAATTTTTCCCCGACTCTGTGCGAGAAATATGTCCAGTCGGTCTTCTCTCTGGCTTTGGTGGGGGGGGGGTTCGATGAATTCATTGACTGTGAGCAACACGGGGTTGTGGTCTGAGGACAGATCGTTAATGGTTTCGATACAGTACGTCCAAGGTGATTTGTAGAATATTGCGATATCCAGGACGTCAGACGTGAGTCCTCGTCCTGGAAAGTGTGTAGGTGACATGGGACCGTCTGCAATGATATCTGAGTGATTTGGTATGTATTTGTGTAAAATACGCCCGTTTACGTTTGCACGCCTACTATTCCAGGAGGTGTGTTTCGCGTTGAAATCACCCGCTAAAATAGTAGGTATTTGTCCGCTGAGAAGTAAATCAAGATCCGAGTTTTGTAATCTCTTTTGTGGGGGATTATAAATTGAATTAATTCTCAGCGGACCGGAGTGTTTTGTGTGTATTGTGATGGATGTGCTTTCTATTGTAGAAAGTGTGGGTGTAGTATTGCGAGTGTGTGCGATTTTAGTTTTCACGAAGATGGCTGTGCCTCCACCTCGTGAGTGTAATCTGTCATTCCTGTACAACGTGTAATTAGCGATTTTTGGTGAGTATGATGGGTTTAAATGTGTTTCATTAATGAGCAAAATGTCTATGTTGTGTGTGTTGGTGAATATGCGAACTTCGTGCAGGTTTTTTAATATACCGTTTGCATTCCAAAATGCGATGCGCAGCGCGGAGGGCGAGGTAGTCGAGTTAGCCATTTAATTTGTGAAGATGGATATGATTTGGGGGGCTGCTGAGAATAAAATGGTGATGTAATCTGCCGGTGAGGTGGCCGATTTGAATTTTGGGAGAAGGTCGGCGAGTATTTCACCGACCTTAGAGAAATTAATATTTTTTAAGAAATCAAAGATATTGAAAGAGCCTGGTGGGTTGAACGTTGGGGTGGTGTGCGAGTGTGGTGGGGGGGCTGAGGGGGGGGAGGGGAGAGGGGCGGTTGGGGGGGTTATGGGGGGATTGTTTGTGCAGGAGCTGGCAGCTCTCGCGTATGAGATGGAGGGGGAGGTGTGGTGGGAGGTAAAAGTGGTTTGGCTAGGTACCTCTGTTCGGCGAGCGATGGAGACTGGGTCCGCTGGTCTTTTCGGGCATTCCTTATAGTTTGCAGGGTGAGGCCCGGTGCAGTTTGCGCAGGTGGCTGGTCCGTCTTCTCTGCGCTTTGAGCATGTGGCGGTAAAGTGTGCCCCCGCGCATTTGACGCAGCGTGGGGGGAGGTGGCAGCTTTTTGCCGAGTGGCCGAAGTGTTGGCATCGGTGGCACTGTGTTGGGGCCGATTTGTGGTCGAGATATTCCACCTTGATCTTCAGGTGGAATAGTGATTGTAGGGTGAAAATTTGCCGTCCGGCTTCACCGTGCGTTAGCTGGACCAGCACCATGGGGACATTTTCTCGGGCGGGACCCGCGCGCATGCGCGAGACCGAGACGATCGGGAGGTTTAAGTCCAATAATTCGCTTTGGATTTCCTCTTCTGAAATTGAGGTGGGGATGCCCCTCAGTACGGCCTTTGTCGTCTTGTCTTCCGCTAGTTCGAAAGTGTGGAAGGGTGTAGTGGCTTCTTCGAGCATTTTGGTTGCCAAACGGAAGCTGGATGTATTCTTTGTGTGCAGCACAATTCCTGTTGGAATTGCTTTCGCGTGGTTAATCTGAACGCCCGCGCTTTCCAGTTTTCGTCTCATGGTGTTCCAGTTCTCGGGAGATTTTATGACAATTGGGGGTATTTTCACAGGGCGGGAGCGTATTGGGGCGGTCGTGGAAGAGCTCTCTTCATCGTCTTGAGCGTCTGTGGAAATGGTGTCTGAGTGGGTGGAGGGTGCCGGGGTCAGGGAGGGGAAGCGGTTTTTGGTGGTGGTTATGGGCGACTTGTTGCGGGGCAAGGTGGAGGCTTTTCTTTTTTTATATGCTGCTGTTGTCCATAGCGGAGGGAAGTCGGGAGTGGGCTCTGTAGTCTGGGGGCGGGCGGAGATTTTTTTGGGTGAAGATGGGATTTCCTTATTCATGGCTTCATTCAGAATTTTTGATAGGTGGTCAGGCGCGGTCAGAGGTGAGGCGGGGGTCGAAGGTTTGGATTTTTGTGTGATGGTGGGTGGGGTGGGGCTGGAGGATTCTACGGCGGTGGCGAGGATTGTCTTGGGAATCATGACGGAGGTTGATGGGGTTACTCCGTCCATGTAATAGGTCACTTTACGTCTACGAGTGATAATAGGTGTTGGGGATTTTTTTTCTTTCAGATATTGTTCTAGGATTTCTATAGGGGGGTCTAATTTTTCTAATTCTAATAGATATTCCTCCATGTTTTGATATGTGTCTGTGGGCGTAGGTTTGGTGTGTAGGGTATTATGAGGGGGGGTGTTTAGGGGTGGACTGCACTGTGTGGAACTGAGTTTAGTGAAAATGCACTGTGTGGAACTAAGTTTAGTGAAACTGCACTGTGGGGAACTGATTTTAGTGAAACTGCACTGTGTGGAACTGAGTTTAGTGAAACTGCACTGTGGGAGAGACCGATTGCTGAAAAATTTCGCCAGTCGACAGGTTTACTCTACTTCGAAGCCGTTTTTTTTCTCTCGCTGACAGTTTGACGGAGAATATATACGCAAATGTCCGCACGCTCTAGCCTTTCTTGGGTCGCAGTCACCATGGGATGTAATCTTACCGTGCTCGCCAAATAACATAAATATGTCAACTTAATAGAAATAAAGTCAGTCGTAAATTATCTGCAGAACATTAACAAAGTCTTTCACTTTCGTCTTCCTTACTACTTCTCCAACAAACTACCTGCTGCCTGAAGAATTCTGAGAATCACATCGAACGGGACCGAGCCCCCCTTCAGCTGAACTAACTCGAACGGGAACGAGTTTCCGGAATAATTCTCGGAATTGCATCGAGCGAACGAGTGGTCTTTCGATACAGCAAAGAAAGGTGTCGAAAGACTCGGCCCACCGTCGATTACAAGTGATCTCTCGAGCCATTCGCCTTCGAGGATGTCACCACCAACTCTACGCTTGCAGAATGCCTCCCAAGGCGAAGGGACGCTTCAACCGCCCACCTAGTGCCCCATATATAAAGCACTGCGTGCGTGACGACCAGCAGCATCCACCAACCCGACATCCCTCGAAGGGAACGAGGGTGTCTTAGGATCCGGTACCTACATAAATTTACAGTCTTGTGACGACAGGTGGTCGCACGAGAGGTCTTTTGCAAGAGAAAAGAAAAGTGTCGAAAGCCTCGGCCCGCCGTCGGTTTCAATCCTGTGTATAAATTTAACACCTTATGTTTAATTTTCTTTCTGTTTATTCTATTTCTACAAAATAATGTATTCCCTCACTTGGCAATGAAAGCTATAGTCGAGTTTCACTGAGAATGTAATTTTATAATATCCGTTTTTTTTCAGCTGAAAATAATTCTAATGGAATCTACTTCATTACATCATTCCGACCGATCGCAAGTAAAGGCTTTCCGGGGCAAGTTTATATTACTAGGTTACCAATACAGGGGAAGACTACCTTCTCGGAAAGAAAAGGGCGAGTTATTATCCAGCGACCATTATATTCAGCTCTCGGATTCGGCCTTTTGTACAATGTTATCAAGTGGTTGATAAGAGGTTCTGCTAAGTGTACACAGAAATGAGGGTTGAATATTGCTTGCTATTTTAGCTTCATTGTGTGTGGGAACTGAGGAATTCAACTAAGTATTATATAATATATTGGTTCAAGGAGTTCGAGTAACCTTTACTATACCTATACCTACCTACATACATAATAAATGTGTATTATAGGGTGTGAAGATGAAATTACACACGCGTGAATTTCACGTACTACCAGAATTACACATGAACGAAATTATACAGGAGAGCCGACTGGAATTATTTTTAACCGGTTTAAATTTTAGGACGCACCTTTTGGGAAAGGCCACCGATTCCAAATTCCATTCAAAGTTCCAAGAAGCCCCTAATTTCATATGATATGAAATATTAAAGGAAAGGTATTAATGAATGTCGGTAAAATATTATTTATGGCTTGCAGTTATTTCGAATAATAACATTAAAAATCCCTAATTTCAAACGATATTCTTTCCTTATTTATTTTTCACACATGAAATTTATTGAGCATATATTAAATCATAGGTTCTCAACCTTATTTTGTCCCCCGTCCACTTTGTTAAGATTTTTTTTACTTACTATCTATCACGAATCTGAAACAGCTACTGCCACATTATATTTAAACATTCAATTACACTGTAATAACATATTATATAATCGTAGGATAGGATATGACTCCGAGTTTAAAGAAGAATGTTTCAATGAGAACAATTAAAACGCATACTTAATAATATTGAGAGGTATTTTTACTAACATTCAAAAGACAATGAATTTATAACTTATCTAATGAGAAGGTTGACTTTGATGCATTTTAAGGAATTTGTTACTATCAGAATCGAATTTATATAAAAACAACCGTAAGTCGCCGCGTTCAGTAACATGGAGCCGATTTCTCTTTTTAGTTACCAACGATGCTTCAGCACTAAACCCACGTTCAGCTAAATAGGACGATGGGAATGCTATCAGAAATCGTTGAACAATCTACCATAATTCTGGGTACAGTTGCGAAATCGGTTTTTGCAGCCAAAATTTTTGGTAGCCGTTCTTAAATTTAATTTTTAATTCCTCATTTGTCGTCAGTTCTATCAGTTCTTCTTCTAACTGGGATGATCCTGCTGTATTGACATTTAAAAAGGGAGAAAACCCAGTCTGGTATATCCATGTTTAAAATATCCTTATATTTCTTTTGTATAATAGCAGTTTGAATACAAAAGCAGCAACGTTATTTTTTGTCTTAATCAAGTTTCAGTCGTCGCCTTGAAGTTGGAGATTAATATCATTAAATATGAATTGAGATGTTTTTTTTTGTCTTTTTTTGACAATATTTTCTTTATCTGCCCACGCCCTCACTGTGCCAGGGAGGGCGTGGGCAGGTAAAAAATACCTTAATAGAAATCTCAACACCCTATAATTTTCTCTGCGTCTTCTATTACCCCCTGAAAGTCTCAAACGCCCACAGGGGGCATTCTCGCCTACGTTGTGAACCTATGCCTTAAATACTCTAAAATCAACACCTGTTACGTACGTTGGTATAGTGCTCTCCGCAATATGTAATTTCGTCCATTTACTTCTATTCTGGCCACTGCCACTACTTGTGTAGTGTAATTGCTACGTAAAATTCATGCCGCGTAATTTCGCCATGCAGCCATATATAATAAATTCAAATCAATTGTTTGATTTGAATATATCTTCGATTAAAGATTTTTAGTCTCTCTTAAGAAAAGGTACCGACCTTTGGTACTGAGTACATATTTTTGTACATAAGTGTGACACCTTACATATTTATGTTACGCTTGCGTTTTTTGCGTCTTAAGTTAAACATAAATAACCTCTCTGCCTGCAAAACATTCGTCAATCTTTCGCCCCCCTGATTTGCTGCATATAATTTTGAGAAATATGGTTGTACTGAAGTGACTAAAATATGGTGAAATATTTAGCTATTTGTCATAAAATAATCAGAAAAATACTAAAATAATTAATTAAACAATTTGGCTAGACAACTTTAAAATAAATATCTCAATCCTAGTGCTAAATAATTTGAATATGCATGTCGACTGCTCCAAGGAAGAAGGCAGTAGATCGCATTAGGTAATTTTTGCAGAAGAGCCATTTCCATTTTTTAAATCTTGTTTATATTCTTAGGTGAGAAACTTAGAATGTATTATCTAACTATTTTAGTATTTTTCTCAATATGACACTAATCTATTACTCCCAGAATGGAAATAAGTAGAAAACTTTATCTTTTGAGTTCTTCCTCGAATCAGTCGATTATAATGCATATTCTAGGTGCCTACGTATAATCCGAAACTACAATCTTCCCAACATGCCTTCCATTTATATGCTTGGTGTAACTTTAAGTAACCAGCTCAGGAACGGAGGCTCCGCCTAAGCCAGAGTCAAGCTAACCTTTCAGAAGCTGGGCGTACTGTATAGGGCCCGCAGTTACTTTATTACTACAATACTGCTAACCCTATACAAACCGCAAGTGCGAAACCACCGTTGAATTTGGCAGCCACCCCTAGAATGGAACCCCAAAATACCTGAAAAAATCTTGACTCTGTGGGCGGTCCGCTTGATAGATTCCCCTATCTTAACAAATGGAATGCAATCATTAGAGCACAGATATCAGGTAGTAATCCCTTCTTTGTTCTACCAGTATTTCAGTGGAAGATTCTCTGAGGAACTAGCGTTATTGATCCCTTCGGCACCGTTAAATAGTTGAGAAACAAGCCGAACGCACGACCGTACACGGTTGACACTTGTCACATCAGAATGGGTTGTTTCTACGACTCGACAGCCTGGATGTGGAATAATTTGCCGGCCTATGTGTGTCCTTCCTCCTACAGCATGGATCTCATCAAAACACATATTCACTCCTTCCTCTCCTCAAAAAGACTCTCCTCACAGCATTTTCAAAGATGACAGAAACTCTGAGTATAAAATTAACAAACTCGATCAAATTGAAGCGTGGGCAGTTTATCTAAATTGATACACTCTCGCTGCTTTGTTTCTCATATCAATTCTCCCTATTTTTATCGATTTGGCCAAGCTAGTCACCGTAGCCGGATTTTCTTCATCAGAAAAGTTTCCAAGTTTCGTTTGAAGTAAATTTACCAGAATCTTAGACGAACGGTTTTTGCTTCTTTCTGAGAGTTACACTAAGTAAGACGCATTATTATGCGATTTGAAGTGTAAGAATAAAATAATACCAAAAATTTTACAGTTTTTCATGTATGACATACGTATAGACAAAAAATAGAAATAATGGCTAGCAAAGCATGGTATTACTTATTTGCCAATTGGATAGTTCTCATAAAGCATTTCTATAAGTACCTAAATGTTATTAATTTCTTTGTGAAACCCATTCGCAGAGGAATTAATCATTGGGTGAATGCTTTTCATTTATAGATTTGCTTTTCTCGCAATACTTTCGTTTACTAGTGTTTTTCCAAGTACCTCTCTTTAGGAAAGTTGTTCATCATAAAATCGCTTGATTTGTTCGAAAGCTGAACTGAAGTATTACTAAAAATGTTACCATTGTGATACTGCAATGGTTTAAACTCTGGCGTTACGAATTTTGGGTGGACACCGAGGGCTCTGGGCTCAATATCTGTATAAAAGAGCAATTTTTCATCAGTTGGTTTCTTATCCATTCTCAGAAATAGCACAAATATTACATTTATTCTAACTCCCAAATGTTTATAGGTGGATCTAGGTATTTATTTGCAGCATTAGAATAACAGCATGGTGCAATGCCAATCCGCTGTCCCGCTTGAGTCCGACTGGGAATATATGGCTCGGAATGTGTTGCGATCATTAACGAAGTGGTCAGTACCGTTGTTCCTTCTAATACGTACGAGATTTGAGGGAACTGCATTTCAGTCGCCGAACAAATAACGTTCCACGAAATATGAACTCGGAATGAACTCGAAATATTTTCAGGAAATCACTTACAACCATTTACATTTTATGTTTAAACGGAAATATAAGATCTTTACATGTAGCAAACTCATCTCAGGATTCGTGGGTGAGACTGATGGATGAAGCACGGGGAAGTGGGATGTATATCATGATACAGTAAATAAAACCCTATTTAAAGGAAAGAACATAATTTATTGATTCTAAAACCACGATTATCATGGTGGAGCAAAGAGAAGAGTAAAGAGAAGGATTAAGTTAAAACGAAAAGGTTTAAATAATAAATGATGGTTCTTATAGTCCGATTCTTCTCCTCAGCATCATGGAAGGCCTCTCCAGTCCTGATGCTCACCGATTTCCGCCGTCACCTTCAGCGAAGTCTATGACGACTCTTCTGAAGCGCCATCCGCCACGGCTTCTTCCGTGGGGTTCAGACAATGGTATGTGAGGATGCTACCTTATGTCCTGTTTGGTCGTCGATACAGCAACTGACCCTCATGTCCGTTCATCACTCTTCTGATTTTCTCCAAAGCAGCAGGCACGCGCGGTTTGGTTTCATAGCCTCACAATTTGGCCATCAATAAATCAATAAACTAAAACATACCCACTTCGGGTAAATTCAATAGACGCACTCCGACGTCAAACAAAACAGAAAATTAACACATAATCCCTCCCAAAAAACTCTTCGAGCTCGACCGCCCGTGTCAGGTTATATCCGACGCCATGTTGACTTGCTCGCCTTCCGTCGGATGTCTCCCATAGACATTCTCTCACCAATCTCTCTTCCGTAGACAATCATCATAATCATAGACGCGGGGTCAGTATTTACGTTACAATTCCCCGCTTCCCCGTAAAAATTTTATGCCGCAAAGTGAAGTAAAATTTGACCTAACCTTCCTCTCTACTCTTTTCAATTACAGAAAAAACTGAAAACAAAGAAAACAAGTAACAACCAATATAAAACAAAAGCAAAATTGACATACAAAATGGCATATCTTAGTATGACAATACACAAAAAAATCAAGTTGTGATACATTGGTGGTTAAGCATAACCGAAAAGCAAGGAAACACTTCATACTTATAATCCTCAAGCAACTTATAAAATAAAATAAAATAAACAAGTTACATCAACCAAACACTTCCTCACTTTATGAGAGTCAATCTCTCTAGGTTAACACTTGTGAGGTTTGGAGAACTCAAGCTCCCACTTCAAAATTTTCAAAAAATTATTTTTATTATTATTAATACCCTACTTAACTAATCCTCTCTTCCTCTTAACAAAGAAAATTACAATTACAATACAGTTCAACAGGGTTTTTTTTATGTATCTAAAGAATTAGACACAATATACCAATATCCATTGGATAGTTTGCGTGTTCACCTCCAAAAATTTTCCTCGTCGTATAGTTATAGAACTATTCGGTTGTCATTTAGCCATTGCTGAATAGTATAAAGATGAGGGTTTACATGTTACAATACCTATCGTGTGGTTTCAAACAGGTACATTTGTCAATATCTATATATATAAACTTGCAAAGTACAATTTCTCTCGAAATTTTACATCTTCCTATCTTTTCAAATTGGTGCTCGATTTTTTTTTTCAAAAATCGACACGGGTTTCACAAAAATACTTAATCTAAAAAATACTAATTACTACTTAATACTTAATTAAAAATACTAGATCTAAACTATCTACTAATCATCTTCTCCTGTTCAAGGAGGCCGAAGATGTTTACTCCAAATTGGTAAATATTTGTTTGTTGTGTGCATGCATTAGCAGTACTACACTTGATACTTAATACTAATATTATTACAAAAAAAATCATACTTTCTAAATATCTATACTATATTCTTTAAGGAAAGAGATACCAACTTACTTTAGACATAATTATAAACTTAGAATATACATTAAACATTATAGTTACTAATTAACAATTAAAACTATTTTATTATCTGTGTGAAAGAAAGTAGCTCAAAATCTCCCAGACAGAATATATTAACTATCCTTTTCGAGTGTGTCGTAGTAATCTCCAAAAATTCTAATTTAACTTTTACTCCGGTGCACTCCAAAAGCATAATTTTAACCTACGGCTAAACAAATTAAATACAAAGAATGCCTACTATAAATATATACATATTGTCAGATAACACACCATCAGACCGGTAACCGATTCAACTTTCATTTAGAGTATACGGAATTATTTGAGGTAATTAACCGATATACCGTAGCGACAACAATTATATCCGATATATATGTATATATCATGAAAATTCTTAAGTTTAATTCTCGAGGTACACTATTGGTATGTACCTATGTAAAAAAATAATCAAAATTATTATAAAAACAACAAAAAAAAATCAATCCCCGTTTTTTTTTTTGTTGTTTATTTTGTTAGGGCGCCACTGATCTAAAAGATCAGAGAAACAAATAATATGTTTCTATTCTAGTCTAACGAGGATAAGTGTCAAAAAAAATATCATCAATAAATTAGAATTTGTGTTTATTCTGAGCACCTGTATTGAAGGTACCAAACTCCAGTACATGTGACCACAATAACACCTTTAAAGAAACAAATGAAGCGACATGAAGGGTTGGTAGTCCCACATGCTACCACACTGGCTTCTTACAAGAAAATTAACCTAATACTTAATCTAAACGAACTATATCCTTAACATGAAAATTACCTACTACTTTGCCTTGCATATCCGCAAGGGTATAAACTAAGTTAGAGACTTTGGTTTTAACAACATTTTGTACAAACCTCGGAGCTAATTTATGCGAAAAGAAATTGGGTCCACTGGACTGGACAAAATTTTTCCGCCATACAATATCTCCCACCTCATAATTTACCGATTTACGACGTAAATTATAATGCTTCGCATTCTTTCTATAAGCCTGTAACAGAGCCTCTGAAACTTTTTCATATATAGGAGCCAAGTGTTCTAATTTCTTAGCAAAGTTTTCTCTCGATTCTTCTAGACTTGAATCCGATACGCCTGTCGAGACATAATTTTTGTGAAAATTTCCATTAATGACCTGTTCACGACTGTGCATCAAGAAGAAAGGCGTATAACCTGTTGCAAAATTTACCGAATTATTTAGGGCTGACTGAATATGTGGCAGGAATCTGGACCAATTACGCTGGTCAGACTCGGACAAAATAGATAGTGCTGTACCTATTGTTTGGTTATAGCGTTCGACGACATTGTTTTGAGGTGTGTAAAATGCGTTGTAGAAGGGTGGAGGCACATTATAATCAGACAGTAACTGTTTAAATTCTTTAGATATAAATTGTTTACCGTTGTCGCATACAAATGTTTGTGGAACGCCATGAACAAGAAAAATGTGCTGTTCTACATTTTTTACAATACTTTTTGTGGTAGCATTTCTAAGCGGAAAAATCCAGGTATATTTAGAAAACACATCTACGACTGACAATATATACATAAACCCAGAGTAACTACGTGGCAGTGGACCGACTAAGTCTATTGAAAGCATTTGCATGGGTCTGGTTACAATCTTAGGATTTGAAGAGATGCCCGCTGGCGCAGATGTATTGATTTTATGTGCTTTGCATGTTTTACATCGATTAACAAAATTCTTAACATCCTGGTACATTCCTGGCCAATAAAAATGTAAATGCACCTTTTTGTAAGTTCGCAATACTCCCGGATGGCAAGAAAGATCCGCTTCGTGTTCTTGTTTTAATATTTCGGTTGGCTTTTCAAAAGGAACAACCAGCTTCCACGCCGTATCTTCACAAAGAGCGAAACGAGTTTTGCTATGCCTAAAGAGATCATTACCCCTAATTTGAAAATTGACAAAACGTTGGGGTGAATTTTTACAGTTTGAAAATAAAGTGTTGTACCATTTATCATTTGTTAAATGAATCGTGGTAGGTATATCCGTTGATGTCACTAATGCTACCTCCATGCGCGACAATGCGTCCGGTACCGTATTTAGTTTACCTTTTCTATGAACAACGTCGAAAGAAAATTGAGAAAGACGAGTTGACCAACGAGCTAAACGACCTGTGGGGTTTGTTAGAGAAACTAACCACTGTAGGCTCGAGTGGTCCGTAATTACTGTAAAGTGTGTTCCTTCAACATACGGTCTGAAATGAGTGACGGAGTCTAGAACCGCAAGTAGCTCGCGCTCCGTAACACCATAATTACGTTCATGAACGTTTAAGCAACGCGAAAAATAACTTACCGGGTGTTCTTCACCATTAAAATTTTGTGTTAATACACCGCCTATCCCGACTGCGCTAGCATCACAATGTATTACAAATGGTAATTTGAAGTCAGGAGAGTTAATAACCGGCGCTGTTGTCAGTGCCTCTTTTAATTGGTTAAACGAATTTTCCGCTGCCTTGGACCATGCAAAATTGCTTACCCCTTTCCTTGATCCTGTAAGTTTAGTCAGAGGAGCTGCTATCGTGGAAAAATCTTTAATGAAACGACGATAATAACCGCATAATCCTATGAAAGCCTTTATTTGTTTTGAGTTCTTCGGGATCGGGTAATTTTTAATGCATTCTACTTTAATGGGATCTGTTCTCAGTCCTTCCGAATCTACAATATATCCCAAATACTTTAACTCCTTTTTACAAAATTCGCTCTTTTTTAAGTTTATTGTTAGTCCGGCTTCTTTTAAACGATAGAAAACCTTCTGCAAAAGCTTTAAGTGCGATTCAAAATTTTCCGAGATTAATATTAAATCATCTACATATCCAAATACGTTATCATCAAATTCTGGGCCAAACAGTTTATCAATTAAACGTTGCAATTCACTAGGTGCATTTTTTAGGCCGAAGGGCATACGCGTAAACTCGTAAAGACCATACCCCGGAACAACAAATGCCGTTATAGGAGCTGAAGATTCATCTAGAGCAATTTGCCAGAACGCTTTCGAGAGATCTATAGAAGAGATGAAACGCGCACCTCGTAGCTTATCTACAATCCGAGATACATAAGGTAGCGGGTATGAATCTCGCCGAATGACGCCATTAATTTTACGACTGTCTAGGCAGAATCTCGCAGAACCGTCTTTCTTTGTTACCAACAGAACCGGGCTAGACCAAGCCGAACGTGATGGACGCACAACTCCCAAAGCTAACATCTCTTTCAATTCAGCTTCTAATAGGCGTTGACGTGCTGGAGACAAAGGATAGTATCGTTGTTTTATCGGTTGACCCGTGGTCTCGATATGATGTTGTACCAGATGCGTAAGTCCTAATCCGCATTTTTCAAAAGATATGTTTTCAAATTGTCTAATTATTTTTTGCAGCTTACGATTATCTCCGGAAGTAAGAAAATTGGCTGCAGTAACTTTTCGAATCTCACCCACCCTATTCTTCAAATTACTGCTGTCCACCCTTGGGAACAATTGCGGAGCTAATTGGAATTGTTTCCAAAAGTCGACCCCTAAAATAATCGTAGCTGAAAGAGAAGGAATTACAGTTGTGACGAATGATTTACAACTAATTATTTTTAATCCTAAATTAACAAAATATTTGTAAGTGTTTCCACCAAAACAACTTACAGAAGCACCGCTGTCCAAAAGACATGAAAAAATTCTATTCGAAATAACAATATTAACATGAGGCCTTGTGTCATTTCTATTGTGTTCCAGAGGCATAGATGCGTCCATCGTTTGCGCTCCCGAACACCTTAGATTGCCAGAAACTTCAGCCGGTTTCCCCCCATCTTCGTACGCAAGATGGTGAAAACCGTACTTTAGTTTTTTGAACTATTGTTACGAGAATTGTTGCCTAATTTTCTCTTCCTACAAAAATTCCACGTATGCCCCGGTATATTACAAAAATTGCATTTCAAATCGGCTCTATTCCCAGGAAAAGAAGAAGAAGGAGACTGATTATTAATTCTCTTATGAAAATAAGCGGTGTTAGTATTTCCCTTATGCGTGTTGTTTATTGCTGGCTTCGCAGTAAACATTTCTAGTTGTTCACAGACAGCAACTAATTTATCAAAGTCGGAAGTGTCACTTGAAGCAAGTACACTTGCATATTTGTTTAATAAACTATGCTTGGCTAGTTTTACTAATTGCATTTCGGATAAATTGTCAACAAGTTTAGAGTTAGCTATTTTTAAATTCGCGACAAAATCTGCTACCGACTCGTCCGATGATTGTCGCATATTGTACAAGTTACGCGACGCCTGCACTTGTGCATCTTCACGTTCGTAACGCGCTAATAATAATTGCTGCAGATCTCTCCACGTCAGATTGTCTTTGCATATAGAGCGAAACCATGTAGCTGCTTTTCCTTCCAGCAAATCACCAAATCCGAGGACAACATCCTCTATTTTTGTTCTCCTGCTTCTATACAATTCTTCTATCTTATACAAGAAATCTCTGACGTCAGAGGTTCCGTCGTATTTCAAATCCCATTTGTAAACTCCCATCTCGCTACTTGTTGAATAATAATAGTTATTTGTTATATTCGTAACCTGAGATTCCGTGGGTTTATTATTTGAACCTAAAACTTCTTCTTTAAGAGACGCGTTAAATTTACGTGCTTGTGCCCGCATATCCGCAAGAGTCGCCTCCGGAACGATTTCGTTTTTCTCTAAAATAGCGGACAATTCCTCTTTCGAATAACTGTTAATGTTGTTAATCTCCATTGTAAACAGAATTAAATTACTTATAAGTATTTATAAATTATCCGAGACGCAAACAACCGTGTACACGCAACACCATCTATTGTCAAAATCATGAATCATTTTAACTTCATTTATTTAAATTTATTTGCGTTAGTTTTAGTTTCCGACGCCAGGAAATGCCTGTGTCGCAAAAATAATTACCGTTTCTTTCAAGAATAACAATGTCACGAATATGCAAAAAATTACGACAGTTAATATTTACCAACCTTCTAATGACGTGATCGCTGACATCATGTATGCACACATATACATAAACAATATTATGATATAATTAATAATATTTCTGTATCAATCAATACATCACACAACACGAACTTCACCCATCAATTCCCGAGTCCGTGTCCATAATATATTAAATATTATTCACCAAAAACGTTGAGGCGCCAAAATGTAACCCTCTACGACTATTGTTCTACTCATCTCAGGATTCGTGGGTGAGACTGATGGATGAAGCACGGGGAAGTGGGATGTATATCATGATATAGTAAATAAAACCCTATTTAAAGGAAAGAACATAATTTATTGATTCTAAAACCACGATTATCATGGTGGAGCAAAGAGAAGAGTAAAGAGAAGGATTAAGTTAAAACGAAAAGGTTTAAATAATAAATGATGGTTCTTATAGTCCGATTCTTCTCCTCAGCATCATGGAAGGCCTCTCCAGTCCTGATGCTCACCGATTTCCGCCGTCACCTTCAGCGAAGTCTATGACGACTCTTCTGAAGCGCCATCCGCCACGGCTTCTTCCGTGGGGTTCAGACAATGGTATGTGAGGATGCTACCTTATGTCCTGTTTGGTCGTCGATACAGCAACTGACCCTCATGTCCGTTCATCACTCTTCTGGGATTTTCTCCAAAGCAGCAGGCACGCGCGGTTTGGTTTCATAGCCTCACAATTTGGCCATCAATAAATCAATAAACTAAAACATACCCACTTCGGGTAAATTCAATAGACGCACTCCGACGTCAAACAAAACAGAAAATTAACACATAATCCCTCCCAAAAAACTCTTCGAGCTCGACCGCCCGTGTCAGGTTATATCCGACGCCATGTTGACTTGCTCGCCTTCCGTCGGATGTCTCCCATAGACATTCTCTCACCAATCTCTCTTCCGTAGACAATCATCATAATCATAGACGCGGGGTCAGTATTTACGTTACACACTTTATGGGAATACATAATTATAAAAAATAAAATAACTTTGTTTTAATCTGAAAACATTCTTGTCCAGGCCGTCGCCCAGTGGCATGGCGTTCGTAGATGGAGAATTTCCCTCAGGCCATTGTAGCATAAGTGTTAAATATGTTATTTTAATTTAATTTATTTTTTATTTTATGTTTTTATATTATATTTCTACAGTGTGTAATTTTCTATTCTTAAAATGTATTCTTTTTATATGGCAGACAGAGTATTGCACTCACTGCTTTGTTCTGCTGAAATAAAACATTATTATTATTATTATTATTTAATTCCACTTTATTATTTTTTCATCCGACCGGTTTCGATTCAACCTGAACCTTCCTCAGGGGTGAATAAAAATATAATTAACATAATACAGAAATACATGGTATTTAATAGAAAATTACAAGAGGGAGACATCAACTTAGGTGGGGGGCAAGGAAGGAAGAGCTTCAGAGGGAGGGGTGAAGGTGGGCGGAGGTAGTGGAAATATTTAAAAAATGGGGGTGTTAAACAAATCTAGTTGTTTATTAATTAGATTGGTTTTATTGATTTTTAAGGACTTTTTTATTTCAAGGGCTTCAAGATTATTAAGGCGTAGACCAATCCCATTTCTATGTAATACATCTATCCCGGAAGATCTATTAAATGAGTGATTTTTATCGATAAGGTGGGTGGCAAATTCTGAAAATCCGACACTGTTTAGACATCTCCCCATTTCCCCACCTTCCTCTTTCCCTTCTCTTTCCCCTCCTCAATATCTTCAGCCTCACAACATTCCCTAATTGGGGATGCCATAGTCTCACTGGCTCCATACGGTTGGGAGTAGTTGAGACTCTTGTGCGCTATTCATGTAAAAAATGGAGATTATTGAGGAGTATACATATATTTGCATATAAAACCATAATCGTTTGTCACGTGCAATCTTCAAGAACACTTTAATATCTTATTTTTACTGGTGTTTCACTCCTTTCCATCATTCTAGTAGTACTAGTTATTCTTGGTGGTCTTCTTCCAGAGATTTCTCCCCAGAACCTGTAAATCTCAAATTGATATCGGCGTGGTTTCATCAGCTCTCGTAAGCTGTAGATTTTTTTCTAAATATGGGGTGTGAAAGATTTCCGATTTATTCCTATGATTTTCCCCAGAACTTTTCTGTGCTTTTGTAGATCTACAAAAAGCATACGATAAAGTTGACAGAAAAAAGTTATGGAAGGTGTTGTCTAAGTATGGTGTGAATACAAATCTTACAGGCAATTGCATCTGTGTACGAGGGAAGCGTTACATGTATTAGGGCAAACGGTGATTTTACGGGGTGTTTTGACATTACAAAAGGTGTTTAGCAAGGCTGCGTAATGTCACCGTGGTTATTCAATCTTTGCATGGATAATTGTATGCTAGAACTGAAAGAGGTGGGCTTTGGCGCGAAAATGAGTAGTCTGCAAGAATGTTGCCTGTTGTAAGCTGATGATGCGGTGGTGATTGATAACAGTATGGAAGATCTACAGTCCCTCGTATCAAGGATGAACGAAGTATGTATGAAGAATGAGCTAATGATGAATGTAAAGAAGTCCAAAGTCATGGTGTTTGAAAGAAAGAGTACGAAAACAGTTTGCAATATAGTTGTGAGTGATGAATACTTGGAGCAGGTCGATGAGTTTGTGTATTTGGAAAGTATGTTCACGAGAGATGGAAAGACTGATATTAAAAGAAGGGTGAATTCAGGAAAATTCCATTAAGGCGATGCAATGAGAAGTAATGTAAAATCATGTGTTTTCGGTTTGAGAATTTGATGGCCTAGAAATATCGTAAATGATTTAATTAAATACTGCAATTAGAACACACTTTCTCCTTTTGTATTATCGGGCATTTTTTTGGTATGTCATTTTATAAGCCTAGAAAAAAATAAAGTATCAGACATTAAAAAATGTTTAATCAGCAAACTCTCCTACTTACGAATCCCTTTTCCGATATTGGTGTATTGTTCATCGTGGTAAATTAAGTTTTTTAGAATATGACGTAAATCAAAACATGCGGCCGATGTTAAGCGGGACTTTCCACCTTGTCACCACGTGCATAAGGAGGGTGCGATTTCGTTGAAATTGCAGCCGGTGGATGGCCCGGAGGACTGAACTCGGTTGGCGCAAACAAAAAGTTGTCCAAAGAAGCGAAGCTAGAAGTCCACAATGGAGTGCTGATACCAACCCTGATGTATGGCAGTGAGGCATGGAACTGGCAGAGGAAGGATGAAAGTAGACTGAATGGTGTAGAAATGAGATCTCTGAGACGAATGTGTGGTAAAACCATATATGATCGTGTGAAAAATGTTGAGATTCGTGAATAATGCAAGGCTAATCTAAGCGTAGTGAGCAAGATTAAAAAAGGGGACGCTTAGATGGTTTGGCCATATAGAGCGAATGAACGAAGAGAGGAGTGTAAGGAGAATATATGACGCGAATGTGAATGGAAGAAGAATCCGGGGACGCCCGAGGAAGACATGGCACGATCAAGTCAATCATATACTGGAGTAAGAAGTCGGAATAACAGAAGAGAATGTATGAGGCGTTGTATGGATCTGAATGAAGCAAGAAGTGTATGCCAAGATCGAGTTGTTTGGCGGTCCGTCCTCTCTGCCTAGCCCTGCGGGGAAACGGCCTGATGGTTAGTTAGTTACAATTACAAAGCATCATGGACAACATTAGTCTTTGAGGACAATTAACCACACCATAAGACTATTAGCCAATTTAATTTAAATAAAAAATGTTTTTGTTTTAAGCCACTTTATTTTTATACATATTTATGCATTCGACCGGTTTCGGTTGGACTCAACCGGTCGAATGCATAAATATGTATAAAAATAAAGTGCCTTAAAACAAAAACATTTTTTATTTAAATTATAATGTCAAGCCACAAAGTGATTGCTTCCTTCGATAAACTATTATCCAAGTTGGTAAAGCGGTTACCCCGGATAGGTAGAGGTTCTGGGTTCGAGTTGCAGATGCGACTGAAATCTTTTTATTTTCTGTTGTTTTTTCGGTTTTGTGGTTCAGTTGGGATGTGTTATATTTTCTTCTTCAATGATTGTATATTTATCTATTATTTTTGACAGTGGTAATACCTATACACTGTGCTTTAGGTCCTGATACTCGGAAAGCACGATCACCGAACTTAGTATTAGGTGAGCGCTTTGGTTCCTTCAACCCCCCGACAGCTGATGACGCTGCTGACCTAAGCGTGAACTGTCGTGAATTGGTATTTTCAGTAATACACAGTTCTGATAAGTAAGTATTCCGTTAAGTGACTTAAATACCACCCAGAAGAGCTTGAACTGGATTCTTTCAGGACATTTGAGCCAGTGGAGATTTTTAAGATGCTCTGGAATGTGAGAATAATTAGATACGCCGGTGATCAGTATTACTGCAGCGTTGAATACTTATTGCAATTTGTTAATTTGGTATTTGGGGAGACTTGCATATATTCCGTTGCAGTAATCTAGACTTCACACAATGTAGGAATTGACAAGCAGTTTAGTTGCCTCTGTTGGCAGGTTCTTCGTACTGCTTTGATTTGCCTCAATTGAAAGAACCCCGAACAGTTCTTTTTACTTGACTTTTAAGGGATAAGTCTGCATCCAGACTGACACCGAGTAATTTAACACACGTCTTTGGAGTAATGTCACTTCCGGAAATATTTATTGGGGAGTTATCAATGATATGCTGACGTCTGCTTGTGGCGGTCCAAAGAAACTCAGTATATGACGGATTCACCTTCAATCTATATGAAGTCGTCCAGCGAGTAATTGCTTCTAGACACTCAGCTACGCGAGTTTTTAGTGTGTCTATTTCTTCTGGTAAGCAGTAAAAATAAACTTGTTGGTCGTCAGCATAGCAGTGGGATTGAAGACCAAACGGTTCGATTATTTTAACTACATCATTTGTGAAAAGGATGAAGAGCAGTGGGGCCAGCACTAACCCCTGGGATACTCCAGATGAAAGGGTTGCATTATTTGATTGTTTTTGCCCCATCTTTACTGTTTGTAAACGATTGGTTATATATGATATCAGCCAATACTTAACGCCACAGTTTAAACCAAAGAATTCTTCTAAACGTGTGATAAGAAAATCGTGGTCAATCGTATCAAAAGCGGCACTCATGTCTAAGACTGCCACCTTACCCGACTCGATGGCAAGAGTTATATCCTACTAAACGCGTAGTAATCCAGTTTCCGTTGGGTGGAGCCTTCTGTATGCAGATTGATATTTAGTTAACAATTTATTTAAATTTAAGTGACTTATTATCTGTAAAGCAGTAATTTTTTCTAAGATTTTAAATATAAATGGAAGGTTTGAAATGATTGATTTGATTTGAAAGATCTTCAGCCTCCAATTCATTTATATTATCACACGTACAATAATATTATTACGTATTTATACTCTTTATGGGACGTGTGAGGCTGCACTAACCTCACCGCATCATGTAATAAAGAAATTTGTTATTATCTATTACGATTTTTATTAAATAATGCTTTCATTTATTACAACCCGGTTTTGTACAAAATTCCACACTATTTTTCTATATCAACACTTGTAAAGTATGTATCATATAATATGGCATGTTTTCGTATTTTATGAGCCTTAAAAAGATTTTTCAAATGTCACAGCTCTTAATGGAAAGTACTACTCGAAATGAAAATATAATAATTATGAATTCCAAAGGCAGATCGATGAAAATATTTCACTACACCCGAGCTTCGGGACTTTTTCTACTTTAAAAAACAAAAATTTTCTTTATAACAAAGACGAAAGAATTTTTTTTTTAATATAGGAAAATACATTATTTAAATTTCTGCTTCCATTGTAGTAATTATTGAGTAAGTATACGCGTATTGACCGTAAATGGCATACTTTTCATCATATTACACTAAAAATAGCTAGATATTTTAAAGAATTCATCCGGCTAAATAAAAATCTGTTTTTAATTCATTCATTCATGGAAATATTCTTTAGATATGTCGAGTTTTCTGAATCTACTAAGGAAGCAAGTAATCTTAAAATAAAATCCCCGTTCGGAGACCCCGTAAGCCAAGAAGTGAGTACCGACATAAATTTGCATGCCAAATGGTAGAGGGGATATATTTTTATTATCTTGTTTCTTCTCTGGGAATAAAATCACATATTTTATAGTCTCTGCGTTGTTATCCACCTCTCTCCCGGCTAGTAAGCCATGCAATCTTTGATTTGTCGATTTGTTCGAAAAACAGAAATCTGTACGATCAAATATTGTTTTTCATGTGCTTATCAGATTTCTTTTATCAGAAATCGTTTATTTTGTCGAATGTTCAGTCTTTATATACACTCGCGTATTAGAAGGATGTTTATGACATAATATAATACTCTCAGTATTTGTTTGCATCGTGAGATGAACTCCCTCTTCTGCTCTGACTTAGTTACTGTGATGGGCCGCCCTTCCTTAGTAATGATTTAATTTAGCAATAGACGATTTGAGGTGACTCCTCTACTGCTTCCTTAAATTTTCCTAACCAATGTGAACGGAAAACTCTTTGTAGTTTTCTATTGAATTGAAGTTTTTTCTCCTCCCTGGCCAGCGCGTGAAACCTAGCCCTATGCTAACATCCGAGTGTTTCCGATTTAAAGCATAATTTTCACTCAATTTTCCCCCGGGGATGGTCAGTTTTCCCAAGATTTACCGAGTCTACGTTGTGATTAATTTTTGTTTCAGATTGTTGGAAAAACAAGGTCTTATTTTTTGATAACCCTAATTCTTTGTAACGCAGATAGACTCTTGCATACCATTGGCTCTTACATCTTCCTAGTAAGCCTATCTTAGACTTTGATGTTCTA
This sequence comes from Halesus radiatus, assembly GCA_022606495.2. Classification (NCBI taxonomy): domain Eukaryota; kingdom Metazoa; phylum Arthropoda; class Insecta; order Trichoptera; family Limnephilidae; genus Halesus; species Halesus radiatus. The sequence continues at coordinate 95,408 of JAHDVE020010442.1, forward strand.
AACTCTCTATTAATACCCTAGAATGTAATCTACGTTAATTTTCTATAGGATCACCAGAATTTTCCTAACTTTGCCCCTAAATTTTCTATTTTAACCTAGCGTGAGTTTTTACGGGAAAACTTAGCTTCTGAGTTTATACTAGTTGCACTATTCCTGATCTATTTAATATGACGTGGTTACATTTTTAAATTAGGTATACATAAATATGATGATCATTATATTATCGCCTTTCTTCATCGTAATAAGTGTTATTCTACATGGGTTAGTTTCAAAAATTTTCATGGTCAAAAGGTACGGTTTTACTTGTTTTGGCGCCATCTCCAGCCTCTCCTAAATTTGGGAAAAAATACATGATTAGGTTTTAGTTTTTTCGGCTTTTTGTTATGATAAGTGATCGAATACGGTTTGTTTTCAAGCAATTCGGCTCCAGACCTACCCTTGAAGTGCTTGGATGACCACGTTTCGGATTTAAAACCCCCTCCTCACAGACGTACAGACTGAACGGCTGGTATACTGAATCTCTTGACCTTGGTTCATGCCTTGCTCCGATTCATCCTCTATACCGCGACGGAAAAGGGCGCCTTCCTTCCTCATAGGTCCAAGACCCTCCGAATTACCGTCCTCCAGACAAGCTACATTTAAGAGATTAAACTGGTTTCGTCCCCTCGTCAAACAACATTAGAAACTTGCGATTTTTGCAAAGCCCGGGTTAATAGGCCGCCCCCGCGTCAAGAGTTTAGAAGTAACTACGCTTATATCACCAGTTATCTCTGTCCAATCGATAGTTACAAATTATAAATATATGTAAAAAATACGAGTTAATAACAGTTTTCCCGGAAAATCCTGGATCTGAAATTCTCAACACAGGTCGTGAATCAGAGCCAGATATTCAGAAATCTTACATATGAATATACATAGAAATTATAAAACCATATACATAATAGATTACGGTTTTTATTTGGTAGACAGATTTATTTAATGAGGCCCTGAAATTTCCTCATGTAGTTTGAATTTAACTTTAAATTGGTTTTGTTTGGGTAAAAAGATTGGACTCCGAAAACGTCTGAAACTCGTGAAAAGCCTAAGACTTAAAAAACGTAATTCGAAGATACAATTAAGTTTGTAATATAACTAACGATGACGAATGATTTCGCTTACTTTTGAGATTTTTATTATCGTTAGTTTGTTCGACCTTTTGAACTCATAAATATATTCTAAGGGATGTGGATCGCCTTTGAGGTGATTTTTCCATGAAAATGGCGCTATAGAAATGGTTAAGTACGCAACTACAGGTAAGTGGTCAATAATGAATGGTAGTTCATCTTAAAGACAATAGTTATTTTTCAATTAAATGTCGACAATTGTAAGAGTACATTTTCTTTGTTAAAGTGTACAGAAATTTGTTTATATATGTATATTTATACATTCCAATACATAAATATAATAAATGTGTTTATAGAAAATATACATAATTATAATAAATGTGTTTATAGATATATTAATAAAAAAATTTTGTTGTTGTTGCTAGGTATATGAATATATGCATAAATATAATAAATATGTCTATAGGTATATTAAACATTTACTAAACATATTAATAAATAGATACCAATAATAAGTATTTTTGTTGTTAGATATAGAAAAATATACAGAAATATAATAAATATGTTTATAGATATATCAAATACTTTAACATATACGAGGTTTGTTCAAAAGAAAAGGTGAATTTAGAATTTTTTAGAAAATATTTATTTATTCATCAATATCCATTTTCTCCCCTTCAAAGAAATCCCCCTCAGACATAATGCAATTATGCCAGCGCTTCTTCCAATCCTCGAAGCACTTCTGGAATGCGCTTTTCGGTATGGCCATCAGCTCGTTCTCCGATTCTGACTTTATCTCATCAATTGTGACCAAACGCTTTCCTTTCATTGGTGTCTTCAGTTTTGGAAAAAGGAAAAAGTCGCAGGGAGCCAAATCTGGTAAATACAGTGGTTTAGGCATGATTACAGTGTTGTTTTTGGCCAAATAATCACGAAAAAGCATTCGTGTGTAAGCTGGTGCATTATCGTGATGCAAAATCCATGATTTGTTTTTCCACAATTCCGATTGTTTGAGCCATATTGCTTCAAACAAACGTTGCATAACTTCCTTGTACTGTTCCTTATTAACCGTAAGACCTGTTGGCTAGAACTAATGATGCACCATGCCATTGTAATCGAAGAAAACAGTGAGCAAAACCTTCACATTTGATCGAACTTGGCGTTCTTTTTTCGGTCTTGGCTCTTCTGGCCGCTTCCATTGGGATGATTGTGCCTTGGTTTCGACGTCATAACCATATACCCACGTTTCATCACCAGTTATGACCCCTTTTGAGCAAATCTGGATCGTCGTTGACGTCATTCAACAACTCCTGAGCGATACTAATAGGACGTTGCTTTTGCTCAAAATTTAGCAATTTCAGAACAAACTTCGCTGCCACACGTTTCATGCCCAAAAGATCCGAGAAAATTGCATATCATGAGCCGATTGATTTGCCAACGTCCTCTGCAACTTCCCTAATAGTGATTTTACGATTTTCCAAAACCATTTTCTTTACTATATTATGTAACGATAGGATGGCCCTGAAATGAGTTCTAGCTACTCGTCTTAACAAATTAGCTAGGCAAGCAATCGCATCATCTCCCTCCATAGTTAACCAATTAGGCGATTCTAGCTCCCAAATTAAACCAATCATATCATAAATTAACAAAGAACGAGCAAGCGACGCGAGCGCCACGGCGGCTTGGCGGTCGCTCCTTGCTGTCCTTGAAACTCACTTCTCACCCGGCAATGGCCCAGTCAACAGCTTTTCTGAAAAGAGGCCGCCTATTTCGTGTTACTAATTTGTTTCGGCTAAGTACTAGGCATGCGGGTTGAAACCCGAAGCTAGACGTGCCATTTGCTGCCAAAGCACTCAACATGGTGACTTACCAATTAAAAGCCAATTAAATTCAGAGCAGAGATGTCCAGCCCTGGCGTCATTGCCAACAACTCCCGCCACCCGACCAGATCACCTCATGCAAGCTTTAACATCTCCCCTTAATGTTTTTTTCTCGCCCTTGTTATATTTGCAATACACAGTTAGAGATTTAAATCAGAAAGAGGGAAATTTTACGTTAGAATCATCTCTAGAATAGAACTTTTCTACTAACTACTCGATTGTTCTTAACCTACAATGTTTGTCCGACTTTTACAATAAACTCTGAGATTTGAAAGCACTTTACTTGACTCATTTAACGTAGAATTAGAGACTCCCTCAACCCAATTATAAGATTGCGATCAATTCACGACCCTGAACGATGATAACCTAATGCCACTGGCGATCTGAGCTAAACTAGTGTTTGGAAAAGACTTCACATCTAAGAGGTCATCTCCAGGGTAAGTCCTGCCGATATAACTGTCTCGTAACCCAACCGTCCTCTTCCCCCTACCTGACATCCTCATTTCCGTAATACTGTCGTCCAACTTGGGGCTTCATTACCCTCATTTTTCGTAATACTGGCTTTCCTACTTATGGGCTTTCTTCCAACCTAACCTTCCTCTTCCTCCCCTCTCTCACCTCATTTTCCGTAATAACTGTTTCGATGTTTTCTTCGTTTGTTGACGTTGTTGCAACTCCAGGATGCTCATCGTCATTAACACCTTACCGGCCTTCTGTAAAGCGCTTGTACCACTTATAAATACTTTTTTGAGACAAGGTAGACTCGCCGAATGCCACAGTCGACATTTTAAGTGCGTTGGAGCACTTTATTCCATTATAACGCAAAATTTAATAGATATTCTTTGATCGATTTTTTTTCAAAGGTAAAAATCGACGAACACACAAAAACGTGACTAATCTTTCCAGTTGTCAAAAACAAACCAGTAATCCAAAATTGCTGATAATGCTAACATATTATAAACATATGTTTACCAACATTACCAATTCGATAATCGAATGTACACAGCCCGCGAAAATTCAAAATTCAGAGTTTATTTCGCCATCCGACCGATTCTTGGGGTAACTGAAGATTTACCAAAATATTACTTACGGTTATGAATATTGATTGACTTACCCGAAATCTAACAAATTTCATAATTTTTCCAAAAGACGGGAGCTACACGTCATTTTGAAATCGGGACTTATTAAACTTTCCTGCCTGGTATGTTTTGGTCCAATGTAAAAATACCTACCTTATAATGATCTAGTCCTTAATAATTTCAATATCGTGATTTACCAATTTGTACAATTATAAAATTTATTGACCCCTCTAACCGAATATTATTAAATAATATTTATTTTTAATGATTTTTTTTTTCTATTTACTTTGTCGTTCGGAATATATTCGATTTTATCAATTCAATTTCAACAGAATTATTTGAATTTGAATATTTTCCGTTATAAATATTTTGTTTAACACTACTTCTAAACTGATTTTAAAATTAAGGATATTAATTAATCTTAATGGATCTTCATTCTTGGCCAAGTCTACCCAACTCAACTTAAATTCAAGTTGAATCTTTAATTATTTATTTTTTTTAAATTTCAAATTCATTATATTATTATTAAATTCAAGATGGAGAACTCTTAAAGAAAAATTTAACAAAACAAACTATTATTAATTTTACATAAACCTCTTAGTGAATTTAGTCCAAAAACAAAATTCGAATTAAATTATTTTTTATTCAATTATTTCAATTCTATTTGTAACACAATTTTAATTAATCCATCAAATCAACTTTCAAGATCTTTAAACTTATTTAAGTTTTATTAATTTTAGAAATTTTCAAATTTACTAAACTATTTTTAAATTAGATAAACAACTCTTTAAGAAAATTATAATAAATCAAACTATTATTAATTATAAATCAAACTATTATTAATAATAAATAAAACTATTATTAATTATAAATCAAACTATTATTAATTATAAATAAAAATCTTAGTGAATTTAGTATAAAAACAAAAGAAGAATTATTTACGTTTTATTTAATTATTCTAATTCTATTTGTAGCAAAATTTTAATTAATCCGCTGAAGCAACTTTTAAGATCTTTAAACTAATTTCAGTATTGTTACTATTAAAAAATTTCAAATTTACTAAACTATTATTAAATAAGACCAACAACTCTTTATGAAAATTTTAATAAATTAAAGTATTATTAACTTTAAATCAACCTCTTTTTTTCACAATTTCAATTAATTCACTTGAGCCACTTTTTTTCTTAAGAAAATTTACTTAAGCAGACTATTATTAACTTTAATGCAAGACACTTTGGTTAACTGCAAGATTCAAATCAAGATGAAATTTCAAAGTCCAAAATATTATTAATTACTTATGATATCCGTCCGCGCACGATCAACTTCTGCAACGACTCCCTCCTTCTTATATCTCACCGCGAACTCCCGAATTATGAACAAACACCAGTTCTTATACCCAGACCAATAACAAAATGTCACAACTACTTTTAACATCTACATTCAAATATGTCCTTTATCAACTCGCAAGTTCACATGTAAGTAACACTAATTTCGAATGTAAATCTCCAACGTAAATATTCGGGTAACACAGTAAACGCCCAAGTTGCTGCTCTACTCTATCCCATTAGCCAGGATCGCATTAAGTGAACACCTTTATTTTCTCTCTAGGGCGTTTTCCTGATCTTTGTTCTAAAATGGAAAATTCAAGAATCATGGATTTTTTTTCTAAAATGAAATCTATTGCCATAGATTATGTTGTTCACCTGATACCTCTTAAATAAAGTAATTCCCTTCCTTTTGAAATTAATTTATAGATGCGCATTCTTAATTTTCTCCAACTCCATAAATTTTCTTCGGCCTTGATGACTTTATATGCAATATATTTTTATAGTGCATTTTCCGAAGGTAACACGTTTTTTTGTGATCTAACATTTGAATAATTGATAAACTCATTTTTTTCATGCAATTCTCAATTAATCCTAATATTCGTGTAAATATATTACAATTCGTACCCTATCTCATCTGTCAAAGTTAATAAATATACATTTTCGGAATGATGTTTCAAAGTATTGCACTACTTCACTTAATTTTTAGCAAAGTCTGGCGTCGTGAAATTGACATCGCGTTTTATTTTTTTTTTAAAACTTGTAGTTAAAATTTATGCATTATGTTTGGTGTAACTTTAATTGACTGGCTTAGGCATGGGGGGCTGCATAGAAGCCAAGATAATTTAGCCTCTCAGAAGCTGGACGTACTGTAGATGATCCGCAGTTACTTTAATAGTACATAATTGCTAACCCTGTACAAATACCGAGTGCGTCCCACTGTAGAATTCGGCAGTCATCTCTGATCTGGAGCTCCAAAATACCTGAAAAAATCCTTGCCTCTGTAGAAAAACGGGATGGCTGTTTGATAGATTCCCCTACGGTAATAAATGGATTACAATTTTTGTAATACAGACATCACGTGGGAATGCTGTCCTGTTCTACCGACATTTCATTGAAAAAATTGGCATCTTTAATCCCTTCGGCACCGGTTTATAGTAAAACAACATGCCTAACACATGCCCAACATTTACACACGTTGACATTTTACACATGAGAACATGTGGATTCTGCGACTCATTCTTGTATTCAACAGCTCGACTGTGGCGGCCTCTGTGTTTCTTCCCTCCTACAGCATCCAAAATCGTCTTCAAGACCCTGGTACTTCTGCCTTTCCTCAAAAAGATCCTCCACACAGCATCTATAATGGTGATATAGGCCGGAGGGAAATTAGGTATTTCCCTCGGGACCTCCTGTGTGGAGATAATGTAAAAATAACTCAAGTTACCTCTTTTCCTTTTCAACGTTTTATAATCGTGGTTAAAGGTTACAAAACGTAGATATTTCACCTGATCCCATAATGATTGTTTTATATTTTTCAAGTATTCTCTAGCAATGCCGAGTATTAAAGCTGACAAAGTATTTTTTTTTAATTCCTCCTCGCATAACATTTCTTCTTTTTATTTGTTTATTAAACATTCTCGTAATATTTTTAAGACACCGAGATCATAATTATTTTACCACTCCCTTACAGACTTCCTAGTAGGGTAGTATAAAAATTCGTCGGTAGTGTACATTTTTGTAACTAGGATCGCCTTGTTACAAAAAAAAATATATATATATATTTTAATCGCAGCCTGTTTGTCCAGCAACGTAGTGAAATTTCACTTATGAAATATAAATCTTTCTGAATGCGAATGAAAAAGAGTCATTGTTTCAACTCGTAAAACATTGCGGGAAATTTTGCCCGAAAGTTTCCCAAATAAGTAATAAGTCTTTGCAGCATATTTTCCGCCGTTCATCAAAGTCTATTCTTTACTAACTTTCACAGACCAATTCTTTCGTTTACCTATAAATCACGAAATTATCTTCTGGGCTCGAAGTCAAATTGATTAACAGCGAGTACATTTTCCAGCGTGTTTCTTGAAAAATAAACGGCTTTCTTCGGAAACAATATTTCAGATTTTCCACATCATTCTCTTGATAAATTTAGACTGCCTTAACTTGAAGGAAATATGAGACAGTTCATTCACGGGAGGTTTTCTTTAAAAAATATAAAAATGTAACAACCTTTAGTCTTTCTCCCCCCATGAAACACGATATATTTGAATATTATTTTTATGTTTTCATTACTTTGATAGATATTGATATCTTTTATTCACTGTGGTGTAGAGTTTCATAAATGTATTCACTGTGAGGATAAAATGTTTTCAAATATAGATTTTTAAAAAATCAGAAAATTTCTCTTGCCAGTTTTGGAAATATGTACGAAATGCTGTGAAAATAATAGTAAGAATCTTTCAGACAATCATTTATTATTTATAACATTATATTACAAACACCTTAAGAAACTATTTACAAACTTTATAAAGTAAAATATGATGTTATTAATATAATCTACAGTTTTAAATTAAATTCAAAATACACCCAGATTTCCTATAATGCATAGGTTACACATTAGAAAAATGTATTTACATGGAATGTTTGTCTAATTTATTTAGTGTTTACGCCTTTGAAATTAAAAATAGTTGTGAAAACAAAAGGCGAACCCTTTTTTCCCATCAGTGTTATAATTACATTTCTTTCCCATTAAAATGCTTTTGTTAATGAAAATAAATTTTAACCATATTATTTTTGAGCTGTTGATAACAAAATGACGTTTTTTTCCAGGAAGGGTGCCCGGAGATTTTTTTTTCGTCCTATTTTGAGGACACTATGCATTGCTTGAGTGATAGGAATTTTAGATAGTTCAAAAGCGTTAGAAAATTCGTTGGCACATATATGAATAAAACAGCAATGTTCTAGTAATACAATCGAAGGATTCATGTACTATAAAAAAACCTTTAAAAAGAATCTGTTGTTAATGAACATCTGATTCATATCAAAATGTTGATCAGTCCGTCATTACCATTTAGTGAAAATAATAAACTATAGCAATGAAAGAACAACAGAATTTATTACATCCCTGTAGTGTTTTCCTGTTTCAAAATTACGCCAAAGGGTTTTAATTTACACCGCTAAGAGCAGCTGTTCAAAATCCATATTTACCGAAGTTCATTTGATTAAAATTAAAAATCATTAGGGAGACCTTGTATTCTGATATACGGGTAGCGAAACCCACAGTCCAATAATACCTGTATATATATAAAATGGAAAGTTTTTTTTTTCCGTATATTGAATAGAGTAAAAGAGGGTTGTTTTTATGCTGGATACATATCCCGGAATCAATTATGAAAAGTTATATTCAGGATGGTTACACGCCCTTGAGGTGATTACTCACAAAAACGGCGCTATACAAGTCATCCAACTATTATTATTATTATTATTATAAGAGATGCTTTTTGTAAGAGAGAAACAAAATATTGAAAAATACAAAAAAAACATGGAGGACAGATTTTATAAAAATAAATTTAATGTTATAATGGCTTATTCCGTATGATAAAAGAAAAAGAAAAAGAAAAAAAACTCTCTTTTTGATTTCAATTATATTCCCGAATGTTTGTTTTTGATTTTATTTAAAAAGAAACTTTATTTTAGTTTTTGCCCTTTTGAATTTGAGATTTTATTTTTATTTATTCTCTGAATTATTGTCAAGAATGTAGCACATCGAATGAATAATAAATTATTGTACACGAAGGTCATAACATTAACACATTCAATTCTAAGATTAGTTACAACGATGGCGTGGAGACAGTTGTGTGTTGGGATGAAAGGGGAAATTCCTCAGTTGTGCAGAAACCGATGTAACAATAGAAGAAGTAGAAAAGGCAGCATCCTTACTGCAAAGGTACTTCTCGCTCCTGTAATAAATAATGAATACATATTACTGAACCACTTTTATCACATACGTACAATGTCTTTTCCCGCGGAATACTAGCCTTTAATATTAAGGTTTTCCGGGGATATTAGGATGGGGGATAAGCGTGTAATTATATACACTTTATATACGTTTATATGATTACGGTCCTCAGGAAGGTTAAGATTAACCGAAACCGGTAGACACATGTATACATTCAACATAGTGATTTAAAACAAAGAACTTTTTTTTTGATTTAAGTAAAATATCAAGCCATAAAGTGATTGATTTCTTTGATAATCTTTACATAACTTTAATAGTTTTCTCGCTTTCATGCCGTCTCTATCATATAAGACTTCAGTGGCACGTTCATTGCAATACTTTTAGTAGAAAATTGAAAACTGTTCTCATATAAAAAAAAAACAAACTCCAACGAACAGTCTACTTTTTTATTTTTTCTTTGTTTAACACTATTTTTAATTTAAAATTTAATGTTTTTCCCTTTAAATTCTGCTACTTCATTTAGACAATATGCACTTTAATTTTTTTTTGTGTAACACAAACTTCAATTATTTTATTTTTCCCCTTAAATTTTCCAAATTATTATTATTTAAGGTTTATTTATTTGTGTCATATGGTCTGTATCTGTGTTTTCTCCTCAAATAAAAAAAGTATATACATTTAAAAAAAATAAGTTAAATTTCTCGTTCCATATTGTGGTTGAACAAATAAAATTTAATTGTATTTCTTAATATTCTTTAAGATCAACCCCATAACGCAAGAATCTGGCAGTGCTCATCCTTTAACAAAATCGTATTACTGGAGAGAACATGATATGTTGACATGAGTCAATGACGTCTAAAACATAGGCTCACAGAACGGCGAGGATAAAAGTTCGTTAGATAAACGATGTTAAAATGTACTGAGGTACAAAATTCTCTTACAAATTGAGCAATAAATATAATTTTATTATTTAATAAGATAACATAAAAAAATCTCAAATGAAACATGAAACAGTAAAAGACACAAATTAAAAAGGTATCAATCACATCTGGGAATAGAGTACCTACAATCTGTATAGGCTGCACCGACCGAACTAAAGGTCAAACTTTATGGTAAAACTTCGGAGTAAAACAAAATCATAATAAAATAACTCAAAATTGAAATTTAAAAAAAAAACAGGTGATATTAATTAAAATTAGGAAAAAAGAGATAAAACAACCAGTAATATACAGAAAAAATGTCCTTACCGCTAGAACTCTCCCTGGTTCCTAGCACGGAAGCAATCTGTGGCTTCTCTCCGTCCAGGATTAAATGAGCCTGCGCGTTGTACAGCGAGAACACTGTAGCCTTGCACGTCAGGGTCAACCTCCCCTGCAAGAAGCTCTCCGGCCCGATGGCCAGCACCAGCGAGGAGGCGCTGCTCCTCTTCACCACCGCCCCCTGCTCGGCCAAAGCAATCTCGAAAATAGACTTCTTCAACTCCTCTTGCGAATCCATCTGGCTATAGAGTCTGTCTTCCGTGCCCTTTTTATGAAATCCTTCATCTATATTCCTTTGTTGATATCCTCCTTGATTTGTGTTTTTGGGGGGTGTTCCTACTCTGTCTACGTTCCTCTGCCCTCTGAGGACGTATCCCATATTTTCGGCTTCGGGATCTTTGTCGTATTGGCCGAATAGTCTGGTAACGTTCCTGCCCGCTGGCATATAGGAGTGTTCGGCGCTGGAAGCTGGTCGCCTAGTAGGCTTTTGGTGGGAAGGTTGATCCAGATTCATCGGCGTTCCCTTTACCTGGTTGAAAAAAATGTACAAAATAATTAGTGAACACAATAATAGTTTTTTTTTATAAAGATAGGGAAAAAAATCGCATAGGAGGGTGGATTTTCAATTTTTAACGTAAATCTGTCGACGGTTTGTTTTTTCGTTTATTTTCATTAGGTATATAAAACTGATGTAGTTTGAATATAATTAATACATTGATCGGTGCGCCATAAAAATTTGCATTCAATATGTTATGATGACGTTCATCTATTTTAATTTACAGTTCACACCTAACAACCTTTCAGAAGCTGGGCGTACTGTACAGGGCCCGTAGATACTTCAACGGTACACAACGATGACCTTGTACAAATTGCAAGTGCTGTTGAATTTGGCAGGCACATCTGGTCTGGATCTCTAAAATACCTGAAAAAAACCCCTGACTCTGTGCAGAAACGGGCGGTCCGTTTGATAGATTCTCAAATCTTAACAAACGGATTGCCATCTTTAGAGCACATGCGTCAGGTGGGAATATTGTCCTTGTTCTACCGGTATTTCAATGGAATATGATCTGAAGAATTAGCGTTATTGATCCCTTCGGCATAGGTGCATAGTCGGGAAACACTCAACATTTGTGCACGTTTGACTTTGGTCATGTGAGAATGGGTTGTTTCAACGACTGGTTCTTGAGTTCAACAGCACGGGTGTGGAACGATTTGCCAGCCTCTCTGTTTCCTCCCTTCTACAACATGGGTCTCTTAAAAACGCATGTTTACTCTTTTTCTCCTTAAAAACCCTCCACACAGCATCCTCAAAGATGGCATACGCCCTGAGGGAAATTATTCTCCTTAGGGCCTCCTATGTTGAGTTAATGCAAAAAAATAAATAATAATAATAACCAACAGTGGTTGTCTGATGTACCACACACCAATGTTGAGGGATGTGGGAGCTGGTTTCGCTTTGACTACTGATTTTAGATAAATTTAATATTAACGCGAGTTCAGCTGTCATAAAGCTTGATTAAATCGAATTACGTTCGATCAGAAATATTTAATAATTAGTAAACCAAATTGCTGCGCTTCAACTCCGACGACCGCT